>JAOEHI010051564.1:0-18393 GCA_025447815.1 Percopsis transmontana | reverse complement strand
CTCCCAGCCCCGTGAACCACACCTCCAAACGTTCCCTCCCACCTGCATCAGAGCTAAGCCACGCCCCCACTCCCACAGTATGCCTTTGTTTAATATTATAAATTAAGTTATATTTTAGACTACTGGGTAAACATTCAAGAGGCCCGTTTTACCATGATTTTGTACCATATTACCTTATTTTACTATGTTATGGTCTAATAGATTAAATTAATAAGAGATTATCCCAAAAAACCCAACATGTATTAGATAAGTCATTCTAACCAAACCTTGTTGAAACTATATACACTATTAATGAGAAAATAATTTTAATTACACTGCTGTTACCCTTTATCTGACTACAGTATTCTATTGCCCTGTGTGCAGATATGGCCAGCCTGACCTCTACATGGAAAGGGAATGTGACATCAAGGTGTCCCTCCAGATGGCCTCTGTACATTATGTCCACACACAGCGCTTCCAAGCCGAGGTGGTGGCCTTCATCCAGCACTTTACCCAGCTACAAGACGTTCTGGGCAGGCAGAGGGCCGCTATGGAGGGCCAAGCGGTGAGGGTCGTTCACGGGAATTGTTTTCTAATAATGTGTGGCTTAGAAAGGGTTGGCAGTGTTGGACAGTAGAAACCGTCAAATTAACCAGAAATAAGATATCCACAATATATTGCAGAGGAGTTATTCATTACATATTTAAAAAAGTAAATAAGGGAGAAATTGCAACAAGGATAAGGTTGATGAAGGGATTCAGAGAAAGCAACTGTATAACAACTCAAATACGGTATACAGTATAATATGTATATAATAAACAAGTGTTCCAAAAACCGGCAACAGTATTTCAAACAGCAAGGCAAACAAGTGTTTGGCTCAGACTCAAAGAGGCTGTTTAAGCGGGATAGGAGGGGTTTAGAGGAAGGCACTATTCAATGAGATATAAATGACCTATCACAGTCACAATTTAACGTTAAAAAAATCAATTCCACCTAGAAAATCGTCACATAGAAACTGATAGAAATGTAATATATGTAAATATGTTGCGGTTCCAATGGAATTTATTTTGAGTCTACTGATTTATATTAAACCTTAATAATCCTAAATATCATTAAAATCAAATGACTGATGCCATTTTTAAATGTCACTTTTAATGTGGAGCACTGGTTGTACCTTTCTTTTTTTATATATATATATATATATATATATATATATATATATATGCTGTATGTGTTCTGCACTGCCATTTGTATAAATCTCCTCCCACTTTCCTGTTTCCCAGGTGCGTGAGCATCCTCAGAGGGCGGCCCGTGTGCTCTTAGACATTGAAGCGGGTGCGCCTGTGCTCCTCATCCCCGAAAGCTCACGTTCCCAAAGGGTCATCGTGGCAAACCTGGGGCAACTGCGCGTTCGCAACTCCTTTTTGTCCGCAGGCAGCTATGGTACCTTCTCACTCCGAGACAAGGTAGAGAAACTTACCATGGTACATGCCTTTTTTCCTTCTCTGGTGAGTAGCATTAGCATGATGCCTGTCTGTCCATCCCGCTGTGTGCTACCACTCCATAGCGCTGTATTCATCAGGCATTTTACGTTACCACAAAGGTTTTTTACAAGAAAGCCATGTTTTATTTATGCAAAAACTTGCAAGTTCGTCTTCACTGCTAATATAATGGAGGCACTTGTACAGCCAAACCCCTGGCAATGCTTCTTCAGAAACCAATAGGTAACATCACCAACACTACGTCTATCTGTTGTTTACGTCACTATTGTCTATAGACTCTACGCCACCGAAATATCCACCTTTCAGACTTTGAACCTTAATAGTATTTTTTTCCCTTGTACATGGTCCCTTAAGAGTTTCATATGCATGTAGGTTCTGATTGGCTTCACCTTGTAGTAAATGTAATTGCAGATAGAGTCCTCTAACATAAATTATATATCGGTACCAATGTTGTCAACTAAACCCTCTTGCAGGTTACTGGGGATACCCTATTATTAACTACACATATGCTTCTGTGACTGATAAGGCTTCGTGTATCTGTTCTTGACCCAAGTGCTTAATGAATACAGCGCTCATTAACATCATATTTGAGGGTGAAAGCTTGAAGTATGGATACTAAGCCATGGCAACAATTTCTTGTGTTCTTGATTTTAAATAAGTTCTTGTCTTGTAAATCAGTATCTTGTTTAACAACGTTGCACAATAGAGTAGTTTTGTTATTGTATTGATATTACAACTTCTTCTGTGTTGTCTGTGAAGAATTTGATATTACATGCAAATTCATATAAGGATCCATCTCATTATAAGGTACAAGGTCATGCATGTGGTTTTGATTTGGAATAGGGTTGTCAGTATATGATCAATATTTTCCTAAGTATCACACTACAAAGTATCATTGTAATACCACACCAAACATTATTGAGATATAATTTTTCATGTTAATCATAAAAAAAGTGTAAAGAAAATGAATTTGAACTTTTTGAAATGACCTGGTACTCTGCAGTACTTGATCATAATATGTGATCACAAGTATAGACAAACACAATGTGTTTAAACTAATAACACACCAATAATCATAATCTTTGATATCTTTATTGAACACACCCATTAAACGTTTACAGTGCTGGTGGAAAAAGTATGTGAACGTATGTGAACTTTAATAACTGGTTGGTCCTGCTCCTGGCAGCAATAACCTCCAAACAAGCGCAACCAGTAGCCGCGGATCAGAGCTACACAACATTCAGGAAGGGATTTGGACCATTGTTCCTTACAGAACTGCTTCGGCTCAGTTCATTCTTAGGATGTCTGGTGTCATTAGGATGTCCTACCAGTTCCAATGATTCCTTCAAGTCTTTAGTTGTTAGCCTTTAGACCATATTTTAAGACAAATTTATAGATAATTCCAAAGAGTTCACTTACTTTTTCTTGCCACTGTATATACTTTAACTATTTCTGTGTTGGCTGTGTTCACATGAGCATTTTTGATGCAGGACAAACAACGGTCAGGTCTGCGCTGAAACCTTCTTAGATGTTCTGCGTGTTCTGTTGAGGGTATCCTTAGCGGGATTTGAAGAGGGACACATTTTGTTTATTATATTTAATATGATACTGTAAACAAACCTTCTAGAACAGGTTCTCACCATCTGCCATTCAAACATTTTTGGTCTTTATATAATTTTAAAGTTCCAATTGTATGTCTCCAGGGAAAACGACCAGTTCAAATCAACAGATGGTGACCTTACCGCGCTGCAGTTGTCCTTCCTCAAAGCATGTGTATGCATTTTTTATTTGAAATATATTACATTTTGTCTGCATCACGAATGCTCATGTGAACATTTAAACTCGTTGAAAGGTGTTTGTTTCATGATACTTGGGTTTTTATTGTTCAACTCTGGTTTGGGATTTTAACTGTTTGTGATTGGGAGTGTATGGCCTGGGATTTGTGTGATTACACTTTAGGAATGCATCATTTTTTTTTTGACAAATAAGGTTCCTGATCAGGTTTTCATTTTAAAAGGTGTCAATATAACCACAGGCATATTAATGAGCCAGTCAGATGAATGGCTATATATACATAAAAGAGGAAATAACACGATAATAACAAATCCAACACTACATAACCCTCGTTACGAGAGTAGCTACAAACACAACCTGAACAAATATGTTAGAATTCAGAACTTCCTCACAGAAACCGCATTCATAACATGCCACGGTGGGCCAGAATAAAAAATAACACTGGTTTACCGGCTACTATGCTTACACAAGGCGGAGTCTTGACGCGACGCAACATTTTGAATTCAAACATAATCCCATGGGAATGGGTGGACTCACTGACTAAATAAATATAATCTAGCGACGATATTAAAATCTCTATGGGGGTGCCCCTATCTTGTTCAGAAGCAGCAGAAACATCAGGCAGTATTTCAGGATGACAGTCTTGGAGATTACCTATGAGGGCTATTAGCATGCCTTGTGATGCTGACGCAATCTCGTTAACATTAATAAAATTGTTAAATGTTAACTTAATATATTCATATCGGAGGTTTGCGTCGATACTTTCCCATATGTTTTCTAAATTCTGTAGACTTTGTGGCCTTTATCAAAACTTTTACCGGCTGCTATTGTAAACAATGAGTTGTTCCGCTGTTGGCATCTGACATCAATGGTTGGTTTTGATTAATTCAAGCCATTTAGTCTCTGCCATGGTGTTTTATTCATGCACGCTAAGGAGATTGATTAAAAGCACAAGTTATTTTCCAAATTTTATTAACATTAATAGGCTGATATGTATGCCAGAATAGGCTATAAATCATGATCATTGGGAGAAACCAAGCAATTCTATGTAAAATCAGACATTCAGCGCCCCCATATTTTGTGATGATTTGACTGTGAGATTGGCAGTCGTATCAGGCTCCTTAGATTGAATTGTTGAATAGTCGACTATTCAGGGTCACCCCTTATATTTAGCCTACCCAATAAGTTGCTGGTTGCTGATCAGTTATAAATGTGATAGATATACAGTAAAGTAGGACCCATCACCCCTGGAGATGCACCGATCCACTTTTTTCCAATTCCAATCCGATACATGAATTTGGATATGTATATTTATTATTATAATTATTATTGTTGCTAATATGTGTAAGGTTACACGAGGCTTTGGTAAACAGCAACCACATACACATTTACAGCCCTGCCATCTGCTCTCTTACTCATCTTTGTTGTTTATGATAAACGGGTCAGTCGTGGACACTATGAAATTAGTGCTGCTGTCGGTTAACATGTTAATACGGCCCTATGCCTTTAAAGGCTAAATGACCTAATTGACCTAATTGTAATAGACTCTAAAGCCTCCCTACAGCCTTGGAAACGGCGGGCCCTGTTCACCTGGATTTTCAGGATCTATGAATTACCCAAGCATATTGTTTCTGATAGAGGGCCATATTTAACCTCCCGAGTCTGGTCAACTTTCTTCAGGCTCCTGGATGTCAATGTCAGCCTCAAACTAACAATGCTGGAGCAGGTTCCTGCCCTGGGCTGAATATTCCCAGAATTCCCTGCTGAGCTCATCCTCCTGTCTCACCTCCTTCCAATGTGTCCTAGTGTTACAGCCTCCTCTGTTCCATTTGAAGGCAGTGAGTCTGTCAAGAAGCTCATGTACGACTACAACAGCTATTCTGGCGTCAGCTACCTGCCCCCCAATCTCGGAACCCATCGGCTTTTGGTCTGATGAGACGATTTTAGCCTCTGGGGGCAAGGGACAATATTTCTGGGTTTCTGGTGTAGCCAGCGGATATCCGGATAACGTATTAGCAACTTGAGAGTGAGAATGGAGTTTGAGTTGAGTTCATCTCATCTCTATAAACAGATATCTGCATATAAATACAGGTAAACCTTTAAAAAACGCTAAATCGACGCCAGGCAATACCTGTTGTTTTCACGAGATTACATTTTGACCAATGTACTCCCACTCAAATGTGATTGGTCAATACTACTCAGACAACAAAAGGACTACAAACAGAAACCAGGATGCTTCTGATACCAAAATCTTGTGCCATTGCCTACAGATTCTGCATTTCATAAGCAGATATTAGGTTTTAGAGATTACTTGCCCCAATACCAACCTGGGCAGAAAGTCTGGCTCTTCACCCAGAACATTTATCTCTGGCTCCCCTCAAAGTAGCTCATCCCTGGTTCATTGGTCCTTTAGGTGTCATCCGCCAAATCAACCCCATCACTTATCACCTCCAGCTACCACCCCACTATAGAATTTCCCCACGATGCCATGTTTCCTTGCTTAAGGTGTTGGAATGTGGTGGTTTCTGTTTAAGACCTTTCTGTTTGGGACCATGGAATATCTGAATGATCTCATCCTTTTTGATGGAAATGTCCTTCTCAATTGCCAGAAGCAGGAGATCAGACATTCGTTCTTGTCCACATAGGTTTCTGAGCTTGGTTTTCACCAGCTTCATCTTAGAAAATGAGTGCTCAATAGTGGCTGTTGAGAAAAGCAGTGTTGCCTATATCTCGTGAATTCTTTAAATGTTTCCAACATTACCTGTGTGAACTCTTCTTCAAACATTTATATGCTGAGTGGAATACTCTAAATTCAGTTAGTAGCTGGTCCTCCTCTTCTTGAAAATCATAAAACTCATCAACAACCATGTAGGCAGCTGCCATGCCCACGTCTTGCTGTTGGGAAGGCATTAGAAGTAATTGCAGTTTCAACAACATGTTTGATTCTCCTGCAGTCAGATCAGGTGGCTCACTCTTGGTTCTCCTGGAATTGAAAGACGGCAGGGAGGACCTTTCTGAGAGGTTTTAGGGCTCTTTTCCTGCAGCTCCAACTTGTCTGAAAGTTTCTGTAGGTTAAGGATGTGCTCACCTGGATTAATGGCTTGCTGTGTTTGCGCAAATGCTGCATGATGTTTTGTGGAGTTGGCGATGAAGGTGTACATTTTTTCAACCACAAGTGCATGCATTCTCCACTAAAACAAGGTTAAAGCAATGTGCATGACAATGGACATACAGTAACTTTTTTTTATTTTGCCTTTGTATTCTTGACTAGTCTTTTGTAAGGCCCATCTATGTTGGCTGCCCCATCGTAACCTTGGCTAAAGATGTCCTCTTTCAGCTGGTTCTCTTCCAGTAGGTGCATCGCTAAGCTTTTAAGGTGTTCCCCTGTTGACTATCACAGAGCTGGCTGAAGTACCTCTTTATGGCCATGTCATGCAAATCATTTACAGCAATGTTGCAAAAAATGTGATGCATCAGTTGTCTCATCAATCAAAATGGAGGATATTGACGCTTCCCTCACTTCTTTCTGTTTGATCCATTTCACATGTTCATGCAGTGAACATGCAGTGCTCTAATCAAGTCGTTTTGTGTTCTATTGAACGGGAGAGTAACCTGGGTTTTTCTATGTGATGCTTATTTTTCCTTGATTGCATCGAGATGAATCTTGAGAATGCTGCCATATTGCCCAAGTTAATCCACAAGCTCAAAGAAAATTTCCTCTCTACTTGAGGAACTTTCATCATCAGCTCTGAAGGCCATTTTATGTTTTGCTAAGTACAATGTGATGACAATTAATCAAGAGATAATCTCTCTGTTCTTGCATTATACGGTTGCATTATACAGTTGGCCATTTTAAAAGCAGTGTCCAGTGCCTATTTTTGCATAAACCTGATCATGCCTGTCCTGCTTATACTTTTCATCATTCATAAAAAGCTGGTAGCTGAAACAGTACATGGCATTGTTCTCAGGATAATATTCTAACCATGGGTTTCTCCATCTCTACCTTTTGTCTCTGGCTGTTTCTTTCCCAGTTCCATATCTTTTCTTTGTTTTGAAGAGCCTGGCCTGGCTCAGCAACTGGCACTTCTCTGACTTTCCAAGTCTGTAATTTTTTTAGCACCATATTGTGGGTTTGGCTCATCATCTTAAATGCAGGATATATCTCACAAAATCATGTTGTTAATAATTAATGATACACTAGGTAGGGTTTTTTTTTTAAACTGCCTCTTTTTAAAAAATGAATGGAAATGGCTTAGACAGCACCCTCTTTTCTGACCCGTAAAATGAAAAAAATCTGGATAATATTGCATGTTGACAGAAAACAGAAAACAAGGCATCTGCCAACAATATTGGACTGGCGATTGGGTAAGTCATTACTTTGTGCAGTCTAAATTCACTTTATGATAATATTTTCAGGTAGAAATACTACATAGGGCATCTTTAAGCTAATGATAATACCATTGTTGCTGTTGTTGTTATTGAAGCTTCTATTTAAGGAACCGTGTCTTTCTACGTTTAGCCTGACCCTGCTCTTACAGTCAGCCAATATCACCCCCTCATCTATACCTGATGTCTAATGTGGCTCTTGATGCTCTGCAGAGTCACCCTCACTCTCTAAACTGGAGCCTTGTGTTCGTGAATGGAATTATAAGAATATTTTACTCATTGCAAATACAGAATAACATTGAGATAAAGTGGATAAAATGGGTTGCTAGATATTTTAATCCTAATGGTTCACTGGTCTGCTGCTGGTACTCTGGCACTTATTTGTTACAACATGTGGCATTTGTATGACATTCCTCCTATAGGCTGCCCAAACTTGGTTTTAAAGTTTGTTGTTCCACCTCTTAACCAGCAGCGCAGGTAGTCACAGTAGTGATGGCAAACCAGTTCTTTTCAGTATACTGAATCGTTAGAATCAGTTCATTAAAAAGATTTGTTCAAAATATTAGTTCAAAAGTTTCATTCACCGAATCGTTCTGTGCTTGACCGCAGCTCCGACTGCGTAGTCACACTCACTGAACAGAAACACAGCTGAACGTTCAGTTCAGCTCGCTAATTATTGAACTGAGAATGGTCGTTTGTTCATGAAGGATAAGCCACTGAGCTGAGAATTAAGTTTGATAAAGATACTGTTTGCAAACTGAAAGCTACTATAACAAAGTCCAACCTTATTATGTACAGCACGTATATTTTTGCAACACCTAATTATTAAATAAAATATTTGGTTCTACTTCAAGACATGAGAGGGAGGGAGAGGGGTGGGCTTGAGCGACTAAGCAACTGGCTATCAGTCAGCAGTGAAAGGATCAGAGACAGTCTCAGCCACCCCTTTTTTCATATTGCAGGTTTCACCATGCAATGTTGCTGAATCATTGCAGCTAAATGTTTCTGTCTTGAACACACCCCATTCTTCCTGGGTGCGAACAAATTACTTGAGTTAGTGTATCCAAGGACGTTTCACCACAAGCCATAGACGCATATAGGGTATGCCACAAGCTGGTTATAGCGTCAGTCTCTTGTCAACGACCGATGCTGAAGTACTTATCAACACATGCAGATAGACCTTTCTCCGGCAACGCTGTTGTGCAACGTCAATCTCTATAAACAAGTGAATGCAGCTTACTGACGAGTCTTCTTAATGGCATTATTGCGGGATCTCTGTGCATCTGTAATATCATTACAAGGGACAGTGAGGACGATTACCATGGCCTAGCAATATCGTGTGTCACGATAATAGTTTTATCACCCAAGCCTAATGTGGACTTATTTAAAAATGAATGAAATCTAAATAAACAGATGTGTCCAATGAGGTACAGTTCATGCCCCTATGTGCCAGGGTATGAGGTAAGTTGGTTGTGTGATAATTACTAATGAAAGTATTGATTAGGACAACATACTGTATATGCATTTCTATATGCATTTTTTATTTACATTTTCATGAAGGCAGGTTGTTTATGTTATAATGAGTGTATATAATGCAATAATAATAATAAAACATTTATTTTGGTGGACGCCTTTCAGGACACTCAAGGTTTATGTTTGTTTGTAATTGTTGTGCCTTTATGGATATGATTTCCTATTTCTGCCACAGGAAATAATACAGGTGTGTGTGTGTGTGTCTGTTCTTTGTAAGGAGCGCATGCAAAGCACTCCCTCCCAGAATGCTACAGTCAGGGGCTCAGAAGAGAACAAGCCTTCAAGCAATGCCTTCACCTCATCAGGCTTTACCCTGGGCAAGCCGCAGCCTGCTGAGGAAGCGGGGGATTCTGAAGGTGTTAGACGGCATTGCCCAGGTCAGGACTCATTAAGGGATTGTGGTTCCCACGTTCATGCCTGTTTTAAACGTCCACTTGTACACCTTTTTCGGGGGGGAGGGGCGCATGGGATGATTTTAAGATTTTGATAAATTGTATACGTTTTATTAGCAGTAATTTTTTGTTAACAATGTTTATGGCTATTAAGATGTGTGTGACTACATTTCTGCAGATAGCCATGAGGGTTGACCATGCCTTGTGATAAGGTTAAATTCTAAAGGTGCTTTTTAATACTGAAACAAAGATAAATGGCTGTTTTAACTTGTTCAGAAGTTTGAACAACTTCTTTTGATTTGGTTTTATATCTTGTGTTAGATGTCTAGAGAAAGTCTTGATGTCACTTAACTTCACGCAGATTAAGGTTTCTTGTTTTTATCCCTTACATAGGTTTAGATTAATAATTACAGTTTAGTCATTTAGTTTCTGCTAAATTACTAAATTGTATTATAAAACGAAGGCTCCCTCCATGTCAAACTGGTATTAAACTTTGTCTTTGTTGTGGCTGTCCCTTTAGAACAACATGTGTGCCTGTTGGACTGTATTGCCTTGGACCTGCAGGAGATGGATATCTTTGCCGCGGAACGCCTGCCCTCCCAGCCATGGGACAGCAGTGGAAAGCAGGCCGCTGACTCCTCAGATGTTGTCTTTCCATCTTATTCTGTCCGTCGCACAGGAGACAACCTGCTTAAGGAACACTGTCGCCTCAAGATCAAAGTGGAGCGCAACCTGGATAAGTGAGTCTAGTTTTATTGAGATTTATAAGACAGATACTCAGTAACCAAACCATTTCATTAATATCATGTATGTTTGTGTATTAATCTTTACGAATTTCAAATTAATCTAGTAAATAAAAATAATTTAAAACATACACCTACTAACTCTTGAGTTGAACAGTACACTATTAATATGTGCCCGTTATTTAGTATTAAGTTATTTATAATGAAACAGTTTTGGACATATGCTTATCAGATTCATCTTACATACAAGAGTAACATCTTGTATGTAAACTCTTCTTCAAGCTTCATCACGATGGTGCCAACTAATATGGCTGCAGTCTTTCGCGCTACTACACTCTGCGTGTCTTTTTAATCGTATTCTTTCACTACCGCGGTCTACCAGCATTGGCAATCATTATTTACGACAGATGGACACTACTGAACATTAACTCTTCACTGGATACAACATTTTCAAACACATCAGTGTCTACCCTGCACTACCCTTTGATTTCTGGTCAAGCTGTGAAAACGGGAGGCGATTGTCCAGTCTCTCGATATTAAGTTAGATGAACTCAGAACCTGTTGGCGTTCAGAGACTTGACTCCACCCTTCGACTCCTGATGTGGTCATTCTACCTCAGGTGCCCTCTGTTCATCGGCAGGATAGAACTACAGAGTCAGGTAAAAGAAGGGGTGGTGTCTGCCTTATGGTCAACAAGCTGGTGTTCAGATGTGGATCCTTCGGAATGTTCCCCCTATCTCGAATACCTCATGTTTAAACGCCAAGCATACTATCTCTGTCAGAGAGTTCACATTGGTCATGCTCACAGCTGTGTACATTTCCAATGTACACCAATCAGACTAGATGAAGATGAAGCCTTAGGACGCCACTGAGTGTTGATATTCCGAGAGGCAGCAGACGGAAGGCAGCAGTGGAAATGGTATGCGGGTATATCGGCAAATGCATTGATGGTGTTGTACCAAGGATCACTGTACGGCTTTTTCCAAATGAGAAAATTAGATTAATGGGAATGTCTGCACCTTGCTCCGAACTTGGACTGCAGCCTCGGTGATAACATTATGATCACTCAGCTAATAACATTGATTATCTTCTAACAAGGGCACACATGGTCTTGGATATTTTAGATGGTAAGCGAACAGTCAGTTCTGGTAGTCAATGTGTTGGATGGCAATGGTATTCCCTGATTACAGTGATGAAGAGTTCAAGGTGTTGCCTTAGCCTCCATATTCCCCAGATCTCAATCCGATTGAGCATCTGTGGGATGTGCTGGAACAAAAAGTCGCAACTTACAGGACTTGAAGAATGTGCTGCTAATAATGGAGGGGTTACAGACGATCTCAGGCAAAATGTGAGAAAAATTATAGCCTTTTATGGCTTTACTGGGTCTGTTTCATCAGGTGGAAAAAACTAAATTAAATTGGACCTTTTTAAGTTAAACAACCATGTAACGATCGGCACGCATAGGCCCATGTGCGCTCCGTGTCTCCCTTCCCCAGTGCGCACCTGTAGGCTGATTAGCCTCCTTATTTTTTTGATTAGTGGACTATTTAAGTTGCGCCAACAGCACAAGGTGCTGTTGGTCATTGTTTTGGCTTTGCCTTGTACGTTTGGTTCTTGTTGCCGTATTAAATATACGCTTTACGCGTTGCACCCGCAGTTCCGCCTGTGTGTGTTCCTCTGGCTCGCGCTTACTCTCGCCCCTGGCCAACAACTGTTACAGACCACTACTACTGCATTAAACTACTTGGAGAGGGGCATGGCAAAGGTTGATCATGCACAGATATACACTCGCACATACACAGACATAAATGTATCTGGCAATCTTAGTTCCAGTGTGCCTACATATATTATCATACCTAATCCCAGACATTTGTGTGTCTTTGTGTAATTGTCAGGGAACTAAGCCATGCAGTGCCAGATATGACCATACATGGAAGCCTGTCATCGGTGCACTGCTCAGTGGACCTGGAGCACTACCAGCTGATCAGAGGACTGCTAGAGCACAACTTAGGGGAGCCTATCGAGGAGTTCCTACGGCCTTTTAACCTACAGGACCCCAGCACCTATGTGAGCGCTTGCCTATGAAACCACAACCTCCTTCATGTCTTTTCTATGTTTGATTGAGCTGATTTCTGCCCCATCTTCTCAGACGGTGTTGAGTGGTGATGTTTACACTAACCTGTCCTTCCTGATGGACATGATGGATGTTAGTCTAGAGCTCCTGGACAGCCCCAAAGCTATGGGACAGAAACGCTCACTAGCCAGGTGGGTTTATAGATTTTAACGTTTTGTTTGTTTGACTCGCGGAAACTTGTGGAATATCTTAACAATTCTCATGAAATTTGCTAAAAGGTTGTCCATGGACCAAGGAAGACATAGAATTGTGGGGGTGATATGGATCCAAGAATGATTCTTCATGGTCAAAGAAAGATCTCAAGTGTTAACTACGCAATTCACTACAGAAAATTATTTTATTAAAACCGTTTCATTTTAAAATGTTACATTTTGGGAAGGATGTTTTCACATGTAGTGTATTCATAATACATGAGCAGCATTAGTGTATTTTTCCTAGAACCCTGGATTTTTGCCCCACCTCACTATTTATATTTGAAACACTTTGCTGTAGGAGAAGATAGGGAATAGTGTAAGCCTAAACGTACATTCACACCGCCAGCGACAGCCAGCTACAACCACACCCAGATCATGCATTTCAAATTGTTAACATGGAGCTTAAAGACCCGAAAAGAAAGCTAGCCAGTGGAAATGTCAAAGGGATTGAAATTTCAAGTGGAGGTCACAGCATTGGCTGCGATTTAAAAAAAAATAAAAATAAATGTATTATTTATTTTGTGGCCATTAGAGAAACAACGCTGTTTTGGTTTCAAACACGAGAGAACGACCAAGCCAACCCCTCCCTCACCTGAACTCGTACGTGACTTTGGTGCAAAAATAAAACTACAAACGATAAATTGTTGTATTTAGCTTGATAATCTTTATTATTTGGGAGATGAGCTTGCAGAGCCTAGAGATCTGGTGTACAGAGAGAAGAATAAAGGTCCCAACACAGAGCCTCGAGGGACACCAGTGTTAAGTGAGCAGGTTTTGGACAGGTGTCCATTTCAAATCTGCCAGGTAGGACTCAAACCAAGAGAGTCTGCAATGCCTAGCTTTTCTAGGGTTGGTAGAAGGATCTAGTGGAAAATGCATCAGACGGGTCCAGGAGGATGTGGACTGAAGAGGAGGAGGAAGCTCTGGCAGTGTGAAGGGCAAAGTGAAGGTCAATTTGGGAAGAGCGCTCTCACTGGAGTGAGCAGCCTTAAAACCAGACTGGTATGGGTCTAGAAAGTTGTGCTGTGAGAGATAATAGAGTTGGTTAGAGACTGCTCGCTCAAGGGTTTTAGATAGGAAGAAATGGAGAGATATCTGCATCAAGAGTGGGTTTCTTGAGCAGTAGCCTGACTTTGGCTGTCTTAAAAGCAGCCTGTGGTAAGGTGTCATGTGAAATGGATTGGAAAAAAGATATGGGGATGGGGTCAAGTGGTTGCCTGGTTACACCGTAATTTTTTCACTTGATTTACTCTTGCCTAAGGTTTGACTTCATGAAATCGAAGCTGCTCTTTGAAGGTTTCTCCAATGGTTCCAAGTCTATCAACCTGGTATCGCATTCCCTCCTGGCGTACGACACGCGATACACTGAGCCTAGCACAAGCACACACACAATTGCCAAAGAAAACTCGGCCAAGCACAACGTCTTCAACTGCATTCTTCAGCCTTCCAAAACCGGCTCTAATGGGTCATCTTTACAGCTCGAACTGCATTACAGGTACCATCCATAGCTTCTAGCGTATCAGAATAATAGGCATGTTTAGTTTTTTTTTACAACTTACAGAAAAACAGTATGGTGTGAAAAGTGGGAATAATGTATAAATGGTATAATATACTGTATAACTCTTTTTCTTTTAAAAAATGGCTAACGTTAGCTACTATTTATTCCTGTTAGAGGTAATACAGTTACACTTCTGATCCTCTCTCCCCATCTTTTCAGGTCCACGCGTAACTCCTCCTGCTTTACGTTAGTTCTCAACAATCTCAGAGTTTTCCTCATCTTTGACTGGCTCCAGCTGGTGCGCGACTTTCTGCACATGCCACTGGAGAGTGGAGTAGCCACCGGTGCCCAGTCCCGCCAGCGCTGGCCTAGCAGCAGCAGCACCGACTCAGGCACCAACATCGGTGTCGTCATGCCGAAGACAGTCAAGAGCGGTGTGGTCACAAAGAGGTCCACAGTGCCTGTCACTCAAGACCGTCATCTGGAGGTTAAGGTCAATGTCACAGGTCAGTGAAAGGGGTTCTAATTTTCCTCCCCACAATATACTGTATTATATTTAGTACAAAACAATCATCATTTGAATGTGTCAGTTATGGTCAACCTAATTTAAGATACCATAAATGAATGATAAATATTTGTATGTACCGAAATCTTACTGAAACATCACTTAAAATAATAAAATTCGTATTTTAGGCCCCATTTGTATATCGGATAAGATGCCAAAGTATATAAAGGAAGTGTTTATTATTTATTTCTCATAAATATTACTATTTAATTAGTTTGAATTGTATTTGTCTTCAGGCACAGAATTTGTGGTTGTGGAAGACTCTTCCTGTTTGGACACCAACGCTGTTATTCTGAAGGGGACTACTGTTCTTACATACAAGCCTCGTCTGCTAGACAGACCCTTCTCGGGTAGTCTAGCTGGAATAGAGGTGACTTATCTAAGCAGATTGTTCTCAGTGTGGGGGTCGGTGCTTCTGAGGAATCCCTTTTATCATTGTCTTTTATCTCAACCTAAACATTCACTTACCTTAATATTGATTTGAATTAAATATATGATTTTGTTATGAAATCTTTCTCCCCTGATCTGCAGGTGTTTTCCTGTCGTCTGGGTAGTGAACAGGAGACGGCGCTGTCCATCATCGACCCGGTCAACATTCAGATCGAGCTTTGTGGAAGCCCAACATACCAGAACAGCTCAGGTCTTCTGGATGCCTTCAACATGGAGGACTTCCCACCACTGCTGGAGGTCAGATCTCCATCAAGAGAAAACAATTAGTGGAAATAATGGGCTATTAATAGCAAAGCACATGATTGAGAAGCTCGACTGTACCAATGAATCTTGTGAAAACATATTACCAGAAGGTGCCTTCTGATAGATACAGTACAATGGAAGCCATTTCTTTCTAATCTAATTGGAGTATATCGTCTTCTTCTGATGGTCTGACAGGTCCAGTTCCAAGCACTAGACATTCGTCTGTCCTACAACGACATTGAACTCTTCCTAGCAATTGCTAAGTCTATCCCTACCGTTGGAGCCTCAATGACCAGTGACTCTGCCAACAGTTCGGTAGCCAGTACTGAATCATCAGCCTCCCAGAATAACAACTTCAGGCAGAAGACAGAGGCTCTGTTAGGTATGTGTTCAAAAATTCCCCCTCATCATTAGATCATCAGATATCCGTATAAAAATCTGTGGTGCTACGTCATTGGTCCATTTGCCAATAAATCCATTCACTGCCTTCGTTAGTTCATTGTAGGGATGTCCCCGACTAAGATTTTACATAGTCGAATCTGATTGGTCAAGTTTTGCCTATATAATTTTTTTTTTTTACTCATTGTTAATAACGAATCACACACTGATCGTTATGAGAGTAGCTACAAACACATATTGAACAACAAATATGTTAGAATTCAGAACTTCCTCACAGAAACTGCAATCATAACCCGCCGCGGCGGGCATGTTATGATTGCAGAAAAAAAACACTGGCTTACCAGTGGCTACTATGCCTACACAAGGCGGAGTCTTGTCGCAATGTGACATTACGAATCTTCAAGCATAATCCCACCTGAATTTCATGCCGGCGATGAAAAGGACAAGACATGGGTGGACTGACTTTCTGAATAAATAATAATCTAGCAATGATTATAAAATATATCTCCATGAGAGTGCCACTATCTTGTTCAGGACCTGCAGAAAGTGGCAGGTGGGAGGTAGGTCGGCATTTGATCAGGTACTCTAGATCTGGAGAACATTCAGTGGAAACATTTTCCACATCTAAGCACCACGAGTTGTTTACCATGAAACAAAAACACAACACATAAAATTTAAAAGTTACCAGTTGAAATATATACAGATTGCAAAACATGAGGTTTTGACTGAAACCATTCTCTTTAATACAAACGTACTCCAATTGTGTGTAGGAAATGTATTATTTACTGTGGGAAACAGTATTACCTCTGTATAACTCCTTGTAGCTGCTTAAATATAATTGTTCTCAAGAGACATCATATTGCTATGTTGTTTTTTTAATAGAAGGCCAGCTGACACACTTGCAGAACCTTGGCTTCAGGAAAGAGGACTGCAAGAAAGCCCTGGTTTTCTGCAAAGGTGAAATAAGTGGATATTGGATTTTTGACAGAAAGATTGATGTTTTATATGCCCTAATTTTTTATTGTCCTTCTGGAACTCTTATCAAATTGAATTTGAATTACAAAATTGACAATATTTTTTGTTTTTCAGTGTTGGGAGTTAGCGATGATATATTTTATTGATAAGCAGTGGGCACAATTCTTAGTGTTTACTTTTTAAATTGTATTTAAGTAAAGTTGTGTGCTTGTGTTTCTACTAGGCCAGCTTGACCAGGCAGCCACATGGCTTCTAGAGCACGCTGAAAGTGAAACCCAGGCTGACCATGCTAGATCCAGGTCAGACACTTCCAGCCACTCAGCTCCTCTCTCTGGGGTGGAGGTAAAGGCGGACAGTGTCTGCATATGTTTCATTGATGACTGTCTGGACTGCGACATCCCATTGGCTGAACTCACTTTCTCCCGTGAGTACTTCACTTTAAATACCTGTACAAATGCCTGTTTGACAGCTGTTTTTGGTTGATTGAGCTAGTACAATAATGATTTAGCCTAAAGTCTATTAAATAATATGTACATTTCCAACCTAGAACTTATTAAAATGTTGTTTCCTATTATTTGTAACGGTGCATTGCACAACCTTACTGATAGCTGTATTATTTAGAAACTCACTACTCTATCGTTACTTTATTGCAATTAAATAGGTAACATCCAAAAATCTTCATTTAGAAAAAGGGATACCTTGGAAAATAAATAGTATAAATTAGGGATGTGTGTGATTAGTCGACTAGTCGATTACATGTTGCTACCCTTGCTAGTCGGCACCAGAAATACTAGTCGGTTAAATGTATTATTATTTTATGAATGTACACATTTATATTAGGCATACATATTGACATCACTTTTACTTAAATGTAATGTCTTCCTAGTCATGTGTTGCTTTTTAAAAAACGACCACATTATACTAATGTTAACAACGCCGGATAAAAAAAAAAAAAAGAGAGAATCCATTACTAATGTTAACTAATTGTCTAGTTAACTAGTTGTCTCTGTGGCAGGATTGTATGTGCTGCAACGCATTGGGTCCACTCAAGAGGGCAAAGCTAGCTTCACTCTGTCAGGAGATTACTACAACAGAGAGCTATCAGGTAAGTAACATTAACACATAAACCTTAAAGTAGCCCAACAGTACACCAAAAAAGTTCAATATACCACACATGACCTCTAAACAGTATCTCTACACTTTCATCCCCATTTAAAATGCCAGGATCTATAAATATGCACATTTAAAACACAGAAAATGCTGGGAGCTTCTATGAGGATGGGCAGAGAGGAGTGCAAGCCACTCAGAACTCTGGTGTGGGTGGGACATGGACTTTCAAATCATAACAGCAATTTCTTTGTAACACTGGTTTTTAACCACAAGGGCAATTTTGTACCTTTAAGACCCTTTACATTTCTACCATTTAGAATGTTATAATAATTTTTGTACTTTCATTCATTTTACTAATACCAATAATGAAAAGAAATTTTGGACTACAAAGGGCACATGCAAATAGAAAAAAGTAGAAATCTGTCACGCTGCGAGTAACGTGAGTGCAGGTGCGAGAGGAAACCACGCTGAAGCAGGTTGTAAGTGCGCACAGCGA
>JAOEHI010051563.1:0-18394 GCA_025447815.1 Percopsis transmontana | reverse complement strand
CCACTGAGAACCCACGGATAATTCTGCCGGGAGTGAACCCCCGTGGTTTACCACATTGGGGGGGGCCCCCCCCAGCTTTACCCCCCCCCCCCCCCCCCCATCTCCTCTGCTGCAGCTGGAAGAGACACAATACTGCAGCATGGGAACCAAGCACCAGCCATAAGCAACTGCCTTGCTCCTTGTTTTAAGGATATTTTTGGTTTTGCTAAATGAGGATATACCTGTTGACCCGGTGCACAGGTTACAGTATATTAGCCCACACCCTTTGGCTTCTCTGTCGCGCTCTGTTAAGCCCTTATTTGTATATGAAAGGTCCTGAGGGTTCCAGGAGTGTTCTGTTGAAATAAAAACTACCTGGGAGATGAGGCTTTTACATTTTGTCATTTATAGTCCAAATATTGTAGATGTGGCTAAAAATATATCTGCGATTCAACAACATGACACCTCAGCTTCTAGCACTGAATCATACAAAATGTACTGTAATAACTATGCGGTAAAACAACATAACAGCTCAATTTCTACTAGTATTTTTGACAGCTAAAAATAGCCGTTAGATTTTGGTTTGAGATTAGACGTTTGTACTGTGAGCCTGTGTTGTCTTTTCATGCCCGATTTAGCGTAACAAATTCAAATTGATTGACTATTTATTTGTTTCGGACAAACGTAATGCTCAACAAATGTTTCTTTGGTTAACATGTCACTTATTTCATTTGTTATTCCTTGTTGACAACCATAACGGTTTGTAAATAAGGGCCATAAACTCTGTCAAGCTCAACCTCAGTCACTTTCAACAATGTCCCAAAAAGAATTTTGTTAAAAAAGGTTGAAACCCAAAACCCAAGTATTTGACTGGGATGTTTAGTTTAACTAACCCCCTGGGTTAATAAACTAAACAAAGGTAAACCGTGCAAAATGGCTGCAATGAAAGCCAGGCTAAGTAAACGAAGCAAAGTTTACAAGATTCGCTGGGTGGTGGTAGTGGGGACTATCTAATGTGAAACAGGTGATAAATGTGTTTTTACACTAATAACAATTTTTCAAGGGGGCCCCCAGTGAACAATACAAAAAAATTACATTACACACCTGTACTTAAGATAATGTACTTGTAAATCAAGAAACAGCTTGTAGATGATATCAGTACCATCATTTGTGATCAAATAACAGGGATTTAGTGTGTTCTGCAAGGTAGCGATAAAATCAATTAGGGTTTTTATTTTAAGCGTAGGTTTTAACAGAGTTTGCATAGCTCAGCGCTGATGGTGGAAACCTTTTTTGTTCTAGCGTGGAGCTTAGCGTTTTCTCCTAGCTTGCAGTTAATCCTATCTGAGATGATCCATTGAATCCCCTAAAAGTCTGTCCACACTTCAGGTAAGATATTGGATTTATTATTTTTTTCCCTTTAATTTTCGGTACAGACAATGAACACTGCACGTGGAGTAACTCCAGAGAAAATATGAAGCTCAGGAACAACAAAAGGGTTCTTTTTAAGTTCTTCAAACCACATTTCCCAATAAAAGCTGTACAAACATACCCTGCTACTTGCAAGCGGCTGCTGTCCAGTGAGTTTCAGAGAAAAAGAGTTTGCTTTCAAAGGGGGGGCTTAGGGGTCTAATGAAAACTTCACCTTAACTGAACTAATAAAAAGCACGCCACCCAAACACTGGTGATTTGTTTCTCTCTGCTTTCTCTAGGCCTGGGTTGGTCATTTTCGACCACCGTACATGCACCAAGAACCATCTAATCTGGTAGCCTTTGTTTAAAGCCCTTTGAATCAGTTAGTACTCTGAGGTTAAGTTATATGCTGTGTCTCAATCCACGCACTTCCTTGAGTACACTGCGACGTAGTACACTGTGCGCACTATGTACTTGCTTGTATAGTGTGTGAAAATCGACAGGGCTATTATGTGTAGCATCACAGTGGCTAAGCTAACATGCATACTAATTTATCAGTTGTTACCCAATAATTCTAGGAAGTTCAAACGACACATAGCCTACTGTATGCAAAGTCTGAAAATGTGATACCCCCATCATGTACATCACTGCTCTTAAAAACGAATTTTCAAATGTTATATTTGTGTAATATCTACTCACTGCAACACAACAACAAATACTTATAATAACTAATAAAGATTCTCTGAAAAGAAAGATTCTCTAGCCTACTTTTAGACACATATGCAGAATGTCCTGTATACTCCTAGAACCTCACTCATCAGTTCATGTTTGGAGTCCTTATTGGGAATAAGGCCTCCTAATACATGTGGAATAGTGTCCTATTCCGAATAGGAGTGTGTGGGGTGGGCGTGCATGGAGGAGACCTGACCAGATATCTATCAGTGAGCTCCCCATGGGGAGCACAAAGATGGCTTAAAGGTGATGCAGAAAGGCTGGCCTGTGGATGGTTACTGTTCAATTTGTATTTGGTTCTCTGCTGGTCACAGAGCTGAGATCAGAGCAGAAAGTGAAAACACATGGTGAGGGTCAGGGAGGATCAGAGGACCACCACACACACACATGGCAGGGAGAGGGAAAGCCAATGGGAACTTGTGTGAAGAAATGCATTGAATAAACAGAGTCTGCAATTGCCTGCGCCCTATTATCCTATAATTTACACTGCATGGGAGCTTGGAAACGTAAGCTATTAAAAGCGGCCGTAGGTTTCCACTGAAAGTGGCATTCCATGCCTAACGCCAATCAAAAGGCCAGGCATTATAGTCTGAGACAAGTTTTACATTCTTTTAGGCCTAATGTGTTTATTTTAAATATCCGAGGGAAATTATTACATCAGCAGCTAACAATGTCTTTGGTATAAGCCCGTCTTTGAAGTTTCCAGCAGTGCAACGCAGAGTTAATTACATAATAACATTGAAAATTGCATTTGTACAATCAATGGAATGGATTAAACTAGGAAGTATGAGATTGGGTTAAAAAAATACCATACACAACACCATAACAAAATAAACCGCAGAGTGAGAGGGACGACCAAGAAAATAACTGGAGATGAAAAATTAGACCGTGAATTTGGCACCGGTGCCCGTCGCCGGCGCTCCCCTGATGAATGTCGGTTGCCTTCTTCCACCTCGCTTTAATTAGTGCTTTGTGGAGCCCGTCGCCTCCATACAGCACAAGAGAAAACCCCCCGTAAGACCAAGAGAAAACTTTTCTCCTGGTCACAGCCTGGTCCGGCTCTATTGGAGGTTTGTGTTGTATTTCAGAAGAGGCTCGGTAGAGATTCAGACCCTCCTCTGCTGAACATTTGGTATCCCAATGCACAACTGGTACAGTATATTGCAACATGCTACATGACCCCAATCTGAAACTAACAAAAATACCCTGTCCATTTTTTAGTCCCCACTTTTATTAGATGAAAGTCAGGTCTTAAACAGTATTACAGTATGTTGTAGGTGTCATTAGTGGGCACCATAAAGGTCAAAGCAAATGAGGTAGCCTATTCATTGGGACCTTATAGAGCTTGAAAAACACACATTAGTACCAGAAATTGGAAAAAAAAACAGCAAACAGTTTAAGGTAACAATTTACATTTAAAAGATTGTTAAACTAGTAGAGATTGTAACTTCTTTTTATTTGCTATATGACACTAATATTCTACTATCTAATGCTGCATTTTCTGATTAAAACATTATGTTATTACTAGTATTTTAATAGCAATTGGGGTTTTTCAACAGAAGTGTCTCATGGGGCTAAAGTGTTATGGGGGTAAGGAGTTAATATGAACCATGAGTATAAACGTGAATCAGATTGAAATATTAAGTTCCAGTTGGCACGTAGACATCTTTGAATGACTTTTTCTGAGCATGAACAAAACCAGCCTAAGCCATTTTTTTGCAAAGAGCACCGCCCACATTAGCCTGGAAGTATGACACAGGGCTTACCGGAGTCAGTGTTGTATCATTTGAGAATGGACTATGGCTTCTCGTCTGTTTTGTTTGATGGGCATTGGCAGAGGCTATCTAGGCTTTGAGTCTCCCTGCTTATTTATCCAACAGCTGGGCAAATACCCACAGCCTTTCTGCATTAAGGCTCATTTTTAAACATTTAGAAAAGACAGGAACCAGTGTTTATGCCTCCATCTTCCTTCACATCTGCACTTAATATTATTTTGCAGACTTTGCGCAGAACAAGGGCCCGGTCTTTTGTTATGACAGGAAGATATTTTGAACTTTTTGAGGATTAATACTGTTTGCTTTCCTGCTCAGCCCCTTCAAAACAGCTCCAGGGAATCAATAGGTTGGAGCTGAAATTTCTGACTCATTTTAGTAGATGGCTATCTTCTGTTGCTGTTTTCAAGTCATCAGCCATTTAAATCATTCAGTAGGGACACTTTATATTTTTTATATTTTTGACACAGTAGGCTATATCACAGATTTAGACTACATTATATTCAATTCAGTTCACTGTCATACTATAATTCACAAAGTCTGAATTATGTAATTCAATTCACTTCTATATATTTATAAATCTAAAAAATATAATTGATTTTTTTTAATATGAATAAATGCAATATGTATAGCGTTTTCTAAAGCATAACATATTCCTTCTGGAACCTCAGTTTAAAAATGTTTTTTCATCTACATTGTTACTTTATTTCTATTGTAACTCATCACATATTAACAACACAAACAACTCTATTCAGTGCAGTTAAAATGACCAATGACATACAGAATATTACAGGATATTTAAATAACCTTAGAAATAAGATAAGGATCAGTCTAAACTATTGCACATTTCACACAACAGTCCAATAAAATCAAACAAAGTTATCCCAAGTGATTATTTTACACTGCCATTGTTGTACGTTTGTACGATTGTTGCATAGTATATAAACAGGCTTTGTACTGTATCTATTTCATATAAGTATTACCATAAGTGTTGGGTTTTGTAAGAGTAAAGTAGTTTTATTTCTTTTACGTCATGCCTGGCTTGTCTGGAGTCAGCTTGGGTATGTATTTTGGCAAGCAGCTAGGAAGGAACACCGACAGGAGGCAAAGTGAATGGCAGAAGAGAGAATTGCCTCTGGTGGGAGACTTACCAGTCTTGTTGTAACCTACTGTTGTCGCGGATTCAAAGACGCTTGGGTTTCTGGGTCACTGGTCTTGATAGAGTGTTTCAACACATGGCGACATGGATTTAAATCCTACACTGTGTTGTGGCTGGGGTGGACTTTGAGTAGCGTCAATCAAATAGATTCCTGCGGATGCAATCTGTTTGATACGATCTATTCAAAACATTGCTTAGTTGGAAAATTCAAATACTAAACAGTTATCGGTTTTGCAACGTTTTTTTCTTTGGTTCTGTTAGAGGGACTGGCTCTTATTTGGAGGTCACACACACTTTACATGAACTCATTCTGTATTATTCTGTGGGGAAGGCAAAAGTGTTTCCTGGGAATAGCGACCTGAAGACAGCTTAAGCCTTTGACAGAAGAGTCATATGGGTCAAGTATTCCTGTTCTGAATATTTCCCTGCCCCATTACAACTTTAAGTGAATGAAACTTTTGTTTTGCCAACTAGCACAGTAAAATACATATTGATATTTGTTTCATTTATATTTATACAGTATAGGCTTTAACATAAAAGTAGTTCCAGACAACCCTAGTTAATCGTCAAATCAGAAACCTTTAAATGTCATAGTCAATAAAGTGTTTAATGTTGTTTCTGAAATAAACCTACAGTACATAATGCATTGGATGTATGGCTGAAAATTCTAAAGTTTTAAGATTCATCTAAAAGTTTACAGTATATTCTAGTGCCCCAACAGACATGTGATGCTATCATTTTATTGGTGTCAGATGTCAGTGGGATTTATGACGTAAAAGACAAGTTGCGTGTGTGCGAGCGTGTGTGTCTGCAATTACCTTCAACATTTTCAGCTTAGTGGAAAAAAAGCTAAAAATGTTGTCACCCGCCTCTAACTGACAGTTGGGCCATCCTTTTGAATGCTGGTATTTGTTAATGTTGGCTTTCTCATGTGTGTGTATGTACACAACAGGGGGGAGAGGGAGAGAGAGGGAGAGGGAGGGAGAGAGAGGAGGGGGACTATATTGTAAACTTGCCACAAGTGATTTAGAAAGTCATATTTTTCCTCCAGTGACCAGACAACATGTGGTGTTCATAGACAACACATGAGGCAGGACATAATGGATGCTTTTAGGATAGCTTTGTCAAGGGTGTCTCTTCCTCTCCTTTTAAAAGTTAAAAAACACACACAGACACACACACAAAACACATTTCCTTAACCATAACTCAGACAGACTCTGACAGACCACCAGCTTGCTCTAGCAGTCAGATTACAGCATAGGCAACACTTGTTGTTTCAAATGCACCATTTCTTCTTCTCTCTCACTGTGAATTCTATTGTCCGTCAAACTGTTATGGAGTGAAGGAAGCTTTTCCACCCATTTTAACGAATATAAGATTATCCCTCACAGCTGCACATATTTTAGGATTATATCAAACAGCATGTGAGAAGGAAATACTCAAAGCATTAACGTGGCTGTAAAATATAGGCTACCCAATTACAGTATGCTGTCTCCAATGAAAGGCAACGTTGGAATTCATTATTAATTATTATTATTAATATTCTGCTAACAAAAAAATTATGTGGAGTTTTCATTTTGCTCTTGCTGATGACCGCTGACTCGTTGAGGATAAGATTTATTTGCCGTTTGTTCCCAGAGACCCAATTGACCGTGTCCTGTTGGAAACTTAAGATCTGCTTTGAATGTGGTAGGCCTATGCTATGCTTCCATACTCTCATGCAAATCTGCAAGGCTGTTGCTGACTGACTTCATTACTTTGCATCATTTTTAATGAATCAACTTGTGTGGCATGCACAGGCCAGCTGATAAAGATTTCTGCTAGTTAACTTTTCATTCCTCAACACAAATTTTCTCCATTGAAACAGTCCCAGTCATATACTGAAATAATGTGGAAAGCAGTGATTTAACTCCACTGTGAGCCTACTTGCAGTAACGTAGCATTGTACAAAACTAATGTCTACCACCAGGAAATAATATTTGAAATATTTGACCCATGCAAATATTGATACAATGCTACCTCGCTAGCAGGCTAGCATGCTAGCATGCTACGTACCCAGCTGCCTGTTGAATACTGCAGTGCAAAACTATTAAAAGCATTCAGTTTTCATGCTGGGAATCTCAATGTTCTCTTGCCTCACACATGCTCTATGTAATGGGAAAAACCACAACTGAAGGCCACCGTCGGTGGGGTATAATTTTGCTAAATTGTTCTCAAAGCCACATAATGTTAAACGCTTGTATAAATCCAACCAGAACCAGACTGAGGGTAGTTTGGAGCAGCTTTCGCCCCCCAGAAAAACCCTAAGCCTAATTATTATCTATCAATAAGAGGGACACGGTGAATGGGAAACCCTTTCCCACCCGCATAGGATAGAATATACAGCAAGAGAATCAGGTTTTGTACCCCTAATGAGAGATGGGTGGGGTTGAGGGTAACACAGACTTAGCTTGCCCTGTGTGAACGCGGACCACCGCACCCAAACTAAAGAAGGGAGGGTGGTCTATTCGATCAGCAGACACCAGGCTCCAGAGGACAGAATAAGCCTACTCTTGTCAGGTGTCGGTGGACACTGAGTGAATAGGGAGGTCAGTGGGGAGATAACCAGCATTAGATCCCTACGTATCAAAGGCCTCTATGGTCACTGAATCTGAACCCAGCTCTGGTGGCACAAGAGAAGTTTTTGTGTGCGTGTGATGTACCAAAAGCAGATGTCAGGCGACGAAATATTTCAAATGAGAGCTTGTGTCGGGCGTTCTAATTGCTGTAGGCTCTTCAGTGCCTTGCCCAATAAATGCCCATGTGTTGCACCACCTGATTGCACTGTGCGGGATCCAAATCTGTCACACAGCGAGGAACAGGGCCTGCCAAATTCTCTTGTGTGTTCCTCCCGTCAGATACCCACCTAAAGAACCCAGCGCTCACACATGTGCACCACATGCAGATCTGTACGGATGCAGGGTGGGAAATCTGTTGAAGTAAATGATTGAAGAGGAAAATTCACATACAAGTTAAAAACACATCTCTGCTAGTATGGTAAAATCGTGAACTGGGTAATTGGGGAGTAGGGGCTGGCAAGGGGACCAATCTGCTCAGGCAGTGGCCACACGCACTCTATATGCCAATACTTTTGAGTGCCAGGGATCCCAGTTTCTGTGGTTTTTGGGAGCGACAAATCACTTTGCTCGCCTGTGAGGTTCGAGAAATCAACATCCAGATGAATATATGCTTTTGGAAATGGTGTTCTTGTGTTAGTTGTAGCCAAACTGTGAAGCAAATGTTATTTTCATGTGTTGACTTGTTTTCTTTATTCTCTGCTTATTTCTGCTTGGATAAGGCCTGCTATCAAAGCCTGAAGCCACCCTGCTTATCTGTGGAGAAACCTTTATATTGATTGCAACAAGTTGATTGCAAGTTTCCTGTGTTAAAACATCTGGGGGTTCTTTTGTAAAGAGCATGAGCAGAAGCCCTTCAAATCCTTTTGGCTGGCTAAAGTGGACCTGTCCTATTCAAAGGCTTAGCACCAACTCAAGCACCTTATTAGACGTTCTCCCCCCGGTCTCCGGACCAAAGCATATCTTTCTGAGATGCCGAGTGACACTATGAAATCGGGACGAAACTTGAAATTCAAGCCTGCGCTTCAATTGTTGAGGGGACCGTTTGTACATATGTATGTGTGGGTGCATGCACTTCACTCCATGCGCACCGCCCTGCCCTGTTCAAAATGGGAAGGGTGCAGAACACGACCTAGTCCGTTTTCTATAGAATTTCCTATTGTAATCTGAAACATGCTTGAGAAACCCCTCCGTCCTCACCACTTCCATCCCCAAGCCTTTGTCACTGCGACGCTACAATTAAGACCACATTAGATCTTTTCAAGTACTTGTAATTTCATAAGTGTGGACCTTTTTTTCCCCCTTTTCCTTTTTCTAACCAAGAACCGGAGGAGGGGGGGCCCACATCTCGTCAAGAGCCACTTGGGAAAGATGGGAAACAGATATTAACCCCGAGTGATGGTTCTCTAAGAGGCCTCCTTACTAAAAGCCCTCCACAACACCGAGCCCAAGACCACACACACACACGGACACCTGCACTCTGCGAAACACACTGCTAGTGCAATCTCTCTCTCTCTCTCTCTCTCTCTCTCTCTCACACCCACACACACCCACACACACACACACACACACACACACAGTCACAGAGCCTGACAGATTTTATATCTTAAGTAGTCTGATATTCATTTAAAAAAGACATCACAGCTTATATTAATATTAGCAGTGATGAAAACACTATACTTGTTAGGATTCTATGATTTTAATGTCACGGTCATAGCTGTCAACGACAAACTGTTCGATAAAAAATAAATAAATAAAAAAGCTTTTCATACCAAGTAGCCTGTTGGGTTTTGGATGTATTATGTGTTATGTGGGCATGTTATATGTTGTATATAAATTGTCATATATAACAATACATTTTCCTGTCTAAACCTACCCCTTGTTGACACTAACCTGGGCCCCTGCTTTTTGGCCCCGTTCCCCTACTTTGACTCATGTGAAATGGGAATGATGTATTGTCCTAATTAGATGAAAAATATGAGTAATCCTCCCAGCATGCACCACTTCTGAGGGAGTTTATTATTCTAGCTGAAGGTGCTACTCTGTTTTATTTACTTTGATCCTGCGCTCTTCGGACCCTTTTGGTAATCAGAGGTACAAAGTCGTGCGGTTGTTATCACAACTGCAGGCTCGGGCCTTTGACACCCGATGTTAACCCGTCTGCAATGCACGCGGCCCGCCGGGCCCACGGGAACATACATCAGACGGCGAGGACTTCATTACAACCCGCCCCTGAAATGAGACCAGCGCACCAGAGGCCAGGAGAGTGGCCGTGGAGACCCCAGAGGGGGGTGGGGGGGTGGCGCAAGCAGGCTGGCCTTTGGAGAACCCACCCAGGCCTGGAAATGAAAAGAGAATGAGCGATGGCTGTGATTATAACCGGCCCCACCTCCCCTCTCTCTCCACTGTGCAGCAATCACCACTTTGAAACAATGCGTTTCAAAAAGACAAATGCGAGGTGCAGGTTTCATTAGGTGCTCATGTTTTTGTCAGCCTCCCCCCCCTTTCCCCCCTCCCCGGCCTTTGTTTATCACCCCACCCGCCCCCCACCTCAACCTTGCCCTCCCCTCCCGTCAGAGTGGCATCGCACGAGCTGCCAGACTGATCTCCTGGTCGATGTGAAGCGTTGCCATGGCTTTTCGAGCCGCCCGAGAGATTCTGTGTTGCGCCCCCCACCCCCCACCCCACCCCCCTGTGCCACAGCCATGTGGGGCTGCAGCCTGTCGGACGGCCTTCTCACACCATCGCAGCACTCTTGCGTGCAGGGGCTGCTGCGTCGAGAGCCAAGCCTTTCCACCCCAAAGCCTCACGCATGAGTAGGCCTGGGAGGAGGGGGAGGGGGAGGTGGCGGCAGAGGGGGGGGGGGTTGGTGGTCTGGGCTGGGCTGGGGCGTGGGGGGGAGGGGGGGTGGGGGTGGGGGGAGGGGGGAGGTTAACGTCGGACGAAAACGCAAAAAGTCAAATTACGATATCGCCAGAGACGGAAGAAATGGTGACGGAGGGATGGGTAGATGGAGGATAGAGGGAGAGAGGTCAGACATGATGGAGAGAGGGAATCTCCTGATGTATTATTCAGTTCACACACAGAGGCTGTGGCGTGTCCTCTGAGGTATTACATTAACACGCACACACACACACACACACACACAGAGAGAGAGAGAGAGAGAGAGAGAGAGAGAGAGCATGCAGAACGATGAGATGCACGCACCTACTGTATCATTATTTGTGTTTCCGCCATTACCCTAGAAGAAGCCCCCAAACAGTGACCATGCTCTTATTAACATATTTAATGGCCGTTTCAACAAAACAGATTTTGAACCCTCTATTGCTTCTTTGCCTCAATATGAGTCCACATGCTAAGGTTACTTTGAATGTATTGTTAAATGAATTTGAATTTATCATCTTTTATTTCGTCTCAACCTCTGTTGACCTCCATTGTATCTCATCTTATGTCTGTGATGTCTTTTGGGCCGACACAATAAATTGGACAGAGCGATCGGTCAACTGTGAAAACACATTTCCAAGAAAGGCTTTGAATATTGTAATATTGTATAATAAGCTTGGAATATTTTAACCTGAACGTCTGCGTGTGGACTTAAACTATTCAGACAAGGCTTTTACTATAAAGTTCACTTTAAGGCTGTCAGAAGTGCCGTCTGGTGGGAATACAAAGACTCAAATTGATAAATAATCTGGTGGAGAGGATGAACACTGTGCATGCAAGGTGCGGGGAGGTTATCTTGCTAGGCTAGTAAAAGTCTCAGGTTTGCCAACTGTTGTTGCTGCATATCTATTACTGCCACGGTGTAATGGCTCCTTTTCTACAGGCGTCTGTAATGATCAATTATGTTTAGAGTGGGGAATGTTTTGCGCTTGTGATCTCAGTCACCCCTAATCAGCCCGCAGAGGTCTTGAACGCTTCAAGAGGGCCCCGCGAGTGCATTTGTTGTACGCACACACTGACGGACTGCTCTTTGTAACGTGGATAGAGGAGGATCCAAACGCACATGCTTAAATAATTAGATACATTTCACTGTTGGAACCTTTTTTTTGTGCTTTCACATCATAAAAGCCTCCGCCAAAAGCTGGCGTGATTATGTGTGTGTTTGTGTGTGTTTGTGTGTGTTTGTGTGCGTGTGTAGACAACACAATAGAGAACAAAGAGGAATTACCATGTAACTTGTTTTTTTTTTCACCCTGCAAGCTGCCATGATGAATGTGTGATTTCAGGCGAATGGAGAAAGTGTGGTTTGTAATGATGTCCTGCCTCCTTTTTTCCCTCCTTCCTAAGCACTTTTTCCCCCATCTCTACCGCTTTCACCTCGTTGGAAAAACATTATTATCACTAGCATGAAGAGGACCACAATCACTCACAGCCCGCCGTTTTTCAACTTAGGAAATCGCCTTGAAAATTGCACAGGCCTGCAGAGTGTTTGCGTCTTAAGTCACAGTTTCTGTGCTTTTGATATGTGCGTGTGTGTGTGTGTGTGTGTGGATTTGAAAACTGCACACCAAATGCCCTGTCAGAACAGAAAGCGTAACATAAACTGAGTTTTTCTATCTTAATGGTCTCAAAAGTAACAATAACAATTTAAAAATGAAAGGAAACATTTTACTCAATGCATTAACAGTAGGTAAAAGAGCAAAGGCCACAAAAACAAATATCACAACAAATGCTAATGTCTCCTCCCCTCACTCTATTCTACTACTTGGTCTACTTTGGCGGTAAAACTATACAAGATATTTGTTTAAGATAATAATCATCCACATTACTCTAGAGATTTTGCCTCTCTCATTTAACCCGTTTTCCTGGGTCACAACATATACTGTAGCAGTCCAATGAAATCACCCCGGTTAACTTGCAACAATTGTATTCAAGGGGTTGTCACTAACATCAACTGTTTGACTCACTCTATATACAGAGAAAGTGCCCTTCTATGAAGTCTGCTTCTCCAAGGTTCACCTCTCATTGTTTACAGTAGGAAGTACAATTGCGTTTCTAGACTTCTGGCACTCTCTCATTTCACAGTAGATTAAAAGCAGAAAAAGCAATAAACCTTATATGGGGAAATGATGTCATAGGACACACGGAAAGGGTCGCTTCATAAAAGGGGGGCCACTTTAAACATTCTTTTGTTGACAAACCATAAAGAAGAAAAAATCAGAAAAGTGTTAGCTTCTAAAAAAAACACACAGCTTATGGCTCACAGTCCTTCCTGACCGTACAGAACCCAGATAACTCTGTTTCTCCTCAATGTCTGGCCCACCAAGGTTTGACGTCCTAGCACTGCATTTATAAGTATGGGAGAATGTTTTTTTTCTACGTACTGTATTTTATCCCATATAATTACCCCCACAATCAATATTTTTGTTTCAACTTTTGTATGTATAAACCCATGCAATTACCTTTGCCATATTTGTCGCTGTGGGTAACCATAGTGACAGTCTTTTATTCGCTTTCATTTAGAAACACTAAAACCTCTACTAAAGATAATTTTCTGTCTTCTGTGCCACAATTTCATGATTACAAGCAATGATAATGTACTTTATTCTTGATCTTAGTACTAACTGTAACACTGTTGTTTACCATTAAATAAACCATCTCCAAAACTGGTTACGTAATAAAAAACTGCCCTCTGATCAGCTCATTGGCTCTCATCCAGACTTACTGACAGAAATATTATATGTGTAGCAAACCTTCACTCTTCCGTCAATCAAAACTCGCCCATACCCTAACTGCTCAATGAGTTATTTACTATTTTAAGATGTAATGCATACGTGAAATAGACATGTGGGAGTTAAAAATAATTGTTGGCTTAGCTTTTTTCCACTGCAAAAAATAAAACATGAATAATGAATACAGTAGAAGTTAGTTCACCAACCTTATCAACTGTTTCACTGCAATGGTTATTCTCTCTCTCTCTCTCTCTCTCTCTCTCTCTCTCTCTCTCTCTCTCACACACACACACACACACACACACACAAGAACACACGCACACACTGAGTAACAAAAGCTGTTGTAATAAGCACACTCTTTAGCTGCCAAGTTCACTTGAGCTGGTGGCATTCAGTCATGAGGAGCCAAGAGTAGCCTATGCCGTTTTTCATTCCAGCCAATCAGCATGCCAGCTTATTCCACTAATTAGCCCCCTTTCTATGGCTTGAAGTGTGCTAATCAGTGAAATTAGCGGGTGGACTGATTGATCGGCATGGAAAGCTGCATCCTCTCGACCCTCGCTGGCTTTTTATTTCAAAAGATTGGTCCGGTTACACTAGGAACAGTAAAAGGGCAAACCTCACCCTCCTAAGTTTAAATGTCGTCTGTCTACTTTGGTAGGCTACTATCTTTTTTTTACATTCCATGGTGATATTACATGGAGTAGGTAGGGGTTAGGCATCTTGCTCAAGGATGCTTACAGGTAGGCTGACTCTGGGGCTCAAACCCACGACCTTACGGCTGGGAGTCCAACACCTAGACCACTAGACTATCCTGCCCCCTCTAGTACTATCTTTTACTAGAAATCTGAATGACAGGGACATGCTGACAGCAAAGTCTTTTTCTTCAGTGTCTGGGCTGACCTGGGGATAGGATCTATGATCAAGATCTGTGAGCCTGGATTCTATTTTAGTTAAATGATGTGTTTCCTTCCTGGCTTCTACAGTATATTTACCACATATCCACGCTGCCCAACCCTCGCCACTCCACCACCAAGTGTCTCACCTTGACAGCCTCTTCATCTGTCGATTTGCACTCCACTGACTCTGTCACATCGGAGACGGCACCGTCTGTTCCCACGGTGACCACCTTGACCGGCACGGCGACGGTGCGCCCAGAGAGGACCGCCGTGTTGAGGATCTCCGTGTCCTGTGAATCAAAGTGAAACATATCAAGTGGATGACGTGAAATCCGCAAAGGTGTCAAATGCCGTCTTGTATTATTATTTTTGCCATGTTCGTAGAATGGGGCTGTGCTTTCCAGCCTCTTTGTCAGCAATGTGCAACAACATGCTGAATGCATTTTTCCCTAGCTATGATATAATTTATTTAAACTACATATACAAATGTATACTGCATATAGAAATACGATACTAAACTACATGTGTCTCTAGACTTTACAGTATAGTGTACAGCATCTTTGTATACAATTAAATAACAAAATTGCTTATGCTATTAGCATTATTAATACTATTGGATCTTCTAGATTTGAAACATACCCTAGCCCAAACATATTTGTTCATTTTTTACACATAAAGTGAGCTACACCTTTTCCAGCTTGATAAAAACATGTTTAAAACATAACACATTATTTAAGAAGAATACTGTTGCCTATCACAGTCTCAGTTACAAGCATTTCCATTCATCCCATTTAAAACTCATTTCATTTCAAGGGCTTAAATCTTTTGATAACAATACGTTTTGTCCAATTTCCTGTGGTGAATAGTGATCACAAGATACACTTGAGGATGTAGTGCCTCACAGAGGAACAGGCACACGATAATGAGATCAATTAAGACAACGGCTGCTAATCCCCGAGCTCTGTGTCTTCGTTTTACAGGGGATTTGCTATAGTATGGGGTCCTGCTTACCACAGCTTAGTGTAAAAAAAAACAAACAATAAAAAAAAATCAAAAGGCTGCTTGGAGGTCTAGACCTTTGAAAAGCAAAGTAAAAACTCGTCTCCAGACAGCTCTTTATTCAGCACGACGGATGCTTCATGTTTGCTTTGTTTCTACTCCCTTCCCGGTCCTTTTGAGCAAAACAGATAACATTATATAAAGCTCAACTGTAGATAATGAAATTTCAAGCCTATTAATACGAGGTTCTCAAATTAGCCTCTCTCTCTTTCTCTCTCTCTCTCTCTCTTTCTCTCTCTCTCTCTCTCTCTCTCCTGCTGACATCCATTGGGAAGCTAATTCGCTTCCTTGAAAATGACAGGAAAAGTATCAAGAGGTGTTCAGTCTTTATCTCTGAGTTAATGCAAGCACTTTTCCTAAATGTAACACATTTCCTAGTGGCCTTCATTAAAAAAACAGCTACCTGCAACAGACCATATCTATATTCCAAAATAATAATAAGAGTCATGTCATGACAATGCTAACTAACAGATGCACAATTCCAGTGGTATCATTCATCAAATGTATCGCATGGATGGGTCATTTTATCAATATATTAAAAGGTGTTGGATAGTGGTCTGGGTGTTCGACTACCGAAAGCCGGGAAGGTCATGTGTTCGAGCCCCAGCGCGGGCCTGTGGGCCCACCATGCAAGATGCCTGACCCCTACTTGTAAGTCTGTAAGTCGTCAACGTCATTGTAGGATGGATCTGTAAGGTCTTCTCCACCCATATATTTACGATACAAACAGCACCTTGTAGTCGTGTATTTTTGTGTGACACTTATTCAGCAAGAAGACGAATAACAGTATTGTAGAAAATACTAAAGTATATGGGCAAGTAAAATGATGTTCCTTCTGCCTGTATCAAAGCATGGATCTACTGTAAATGTCAGAAGGGTGAATAAAATTGCAATGATTCTAGCCTAGCTGATGATGCTAACAGTCCATTTGAAACTTGTAATTCCATCCGTAATCAAGGTCTCATTTAAGTGTACTTGAATAGTGAATATGAATCTGCAAAGTATCCAGGTCAGCTAATATTCCTTTGAACAACATCGTGTTGAAAAGTCACTGTCTAACTTAACACTCAAAGACTCTAAACTGAAGTCCTGTTCTCTTGTGGTTTTGTGTGTGTGTGTTTTTAACGAGCTATTATTTTTTCCATTAACCGTGTTCTTGTTTTCCTGATGAAAGAAAACCTAGCACCCAGTTTATTGAGAAAAGAGGTAACTGCATGGGTGAACACAACAATATTCTGACCTTTTCTTGCACACTTCAAAATGAATATCTCACAGTTTCAACCATACCCTTTGTTCTAGAGAGTACCAATGACAAAAACCTACCACAGCCATTGTTATGTCTGGTTTAGTGGAAACGATATGTAACAGCATTTGGTTGATAACCCCTGTAATAAGAATGTGGTGGACGTTAAGGCCGTACGTCAGTTGTTACGACAGGACGTATGGGGGGTTGTTAATAAGAGTGTTATGACAGGAGGTTGAGGTAAATGAGAATAAAGTTTGGTAAACTTTCGTCGGTCCTGTTCATTGTCTAAACGCAACAGCCATGTACTAATTTACAATGCTAGGCTTGCAGATGTCACCAACAGATGGCCAATAACACAAATAACACAAATACATCATGAGAGTCTGACCAAGTACTATACATCAAACAAAGAAATATGTTCCATTTTCTTTTTACTCAGAAAAGTCTAAGCTCAGATTTACCATCCAGACCTGATAGGGATTCTGGCAATGCCAAAGGCACTTTGGGGCAGGCTGAGTCTTACTAACACACAGTCCTGATGCACCAATAATATTTTCAGCATGTATGCTCTTTAGGAGGCAACACAGATTTATATTTTCTTCTAGTTCTTACAAATCCTTGCATTCAATCGTTGACAGTTGACCATAAGTTTTGCCATACAATCTATACAACTTATGGTCAAGATACAGTATGTGCCTACTACTTATATATGACAGATGTGTTCAATGCCTAGCCCATGCAAAAATATGAAGGGCTGTCCATAGATATGTAACTGATCCACTCTCCGGGTTGACAAATAAGTGTGTAGAGGGGAGAGCTTCCAAGTGTGTGTGTGTGTGTGTGTGTGTGTGTGTGTGTGTGTGTGTGTGTGTGTGTGTGTGTGTGTGTGTGTGTGTGTGCTACGTCTGGGATCATCTCTGAGCAGCTCAATCTTCTTGCCTGTCTAGCCTTGGGACTGAAATTAAGTGAGATTTTGCTGTGACAGCTACAATGATGGGGGAGTCATATATGTGTTTCCACCAGCATCCCCGCCTCTCTCCAGCCTCTGCCTGGCTGCCTACTGTAACACCATCCTGGAAAATGAAGGGCGCGAAGACACCATGTCTTATTCATGGAGCCTATGTGGATTGGTTGATAAACACCCCAAACCATTTTCTGGTGCGGGGTGTTTCTGTTGAGTGATGCATTTCTAAACTCAATGGCCAGTGGGAATCATTGTCAAAGTGTGGAATTACAGGCGGGATTTTCGAATACAATACTATTCCTTTTTTCAACAAAAAGCACGTATTTTGACAATATATTTACTGTGCATTCAGGGTACACTGACATTAACATGTGTGAGCATTGTGGCCGTCCTGGTTTAGGCAATGCTAGCATGACCTTTCCTTTGGGTGGCAATCATTTATTCAATGAAGGACATATTCAATTATGAAGCATGAGTTATTATGAAACTTTTTGAGTGAGTGACAAGAGTGTTGTGGGGATAAAGTGAGGATTGCAGGAGTTTTGAGAATATTCTAGTGGGCTAGAGCAATTAAGAAAAACTGTCACAGAACCCCTCTATCTTTTCTCTCTCTCTCACTCACACACACACACACACACACACACATTCACAAACTGACGCACAGCAGGAAGGAAGCCAAGCCTGGGCCCTCAGCTTATCTTAACAACCCCTCATCACAGTGTGTGTGTGCGTGTGCGTGTGCGTGCGTGCGTGTGTGTGCATGCGTGCACGTGTGTGTCTGTGTGTGTGGGTGTGGGTGTGTGGGGGGGGGGGGGGGGGTTAAGACGCCAGCCAAAAGGCAAAGGCGGGAAACAATAAAAGGCCATTACACCGGGGTCGCG
>JAOEHI010051562.1:0-18399 GCA_025447815.1 Percopsis transmontana | reverse complement strand
GGCCAATGCCATCAGGGAATACCATGTACATGGTCTGCAACAATGCTTAGGTAGGTGGTACATGAATGGCAGGACCCCAGGTTTCCCAGCAGAACGTTGCCCAAAGCATCACACTGCCTCCGCCGGCTTGCCTTCTTCCCATAGTGCATCCTGGTCCCATGTGTTCCCCAGGTAAGCAACGCAAAAGCACCTGACCAGCCATGTGACGTAAAAGAAAGCGTGATTCATCCGACAAGGCCACCTTCTTTCATTGCTCCGGGGACCACATTAGATAGGTACTGACCACTGCAGACCGGGAACACCCCACTAGAGCTGCAGTTTTGGAGATGCGCTCCTCCTTAAATCCTTACGCTTGCCCATTTCTCCTGCTTCTAACACATCAACAACTTTGAGGTCAAAATGTTCACTGGCCGACTAATATCCCACCCACTGACAGGCGCCATAGTAACAAGATTATCAGTGGTATTCACTTCACCCGTCAGTGGTCATAATGTTATGGCTGATCGGTGTATGTTCCTATGTGATAATATGACATCATTTCATGACTTAATCATTTGGAATCTATGTATTTGCTGATAAATATTCTGAAGGAATGATACAGTTCTGTGAATAGCTTTGGATTGACAGTATTTCATAATGAAAGAAGAAGTATAGAAAGAAGTATTTTTTCACAAATGTACTATGGTAAAATCCCTTGGGTACACAATCATAATACTGAAGGTCACATTACTTAAAAAAAATAAAACAACATGATAACCTTCACAAATCAGTAATATTCCAATTTTGTCCACATAGCAAATTATTATATTATATTATTATAGGTCTAAAAAAAACAACAGATGCCAATAATTGTAACATTTAAGTTAAACATTTGTAAAAATAGAAAGGAATAATACACTAAAAACTCCCTGTTTTCCCACATAAATTATATCTTTACATTGAAATATCACCATTTACAACAATACAGTCCTTAAAATAACTCATCATAATTTTTTGGAAATGTCCATTCCAGACTAAATTGCATTCTTTACTAGGACTACAATGAGGCATTCGTGCAAGTTATAAATTGCTTATCGCTATTTGAGATAAACTTAAGACACCTGACAAAAACCAGCGACTGTTCTCCTGGGAATTCATGGCTACAGACCCGAAGAAAGTCAGGCGACTGGAACAAGAAGATATCGCCAACTCTGGCGATGGCGATGAGGTGGCTATGTTGAGTTGTGTTCCGCCATTAGCGCGTCTTTCTGTAGTAAACGATGGCAACAACCAATGCCACTGACGCCACTAGGGCAACTGTCCTCCATCGAGAAATGCCACGGATCACCCCCTCCTGCGGAGAGCATGGCGAGAGGCAACACAGAGGAGCTAATGAGATATAGATGAGCATGGACCTACCAATGTAATTAGAATCTCCCTTCCAAAGCCACAACGCAGATTTAAATGTGAATGCAGACATAAAGGCCAGGACCTACATGTAAGCATCCTTGGGCAAGATGCCTACCTTCTCAATTACTACTTTTTAAATTGTATTCACTGTCGATTTGGATAAACGTGTGTGCTAAATTGCCTAATTATAATTGTAAAACAATATTGAGCTTTTGTTAATCCCTCGTCTCAAAAGTCCTCACGCTGTAGGAGGAGGAGTAGAGAGGAGTGCTCACAACTCGGCATTTAGGTGTGAGAGAGGCATGCAGTCTCAAACCTAAACAACATTTTTCTAACAGTGATTTTAACTAATCACTGTTAAATCACTAAACAGAGAATATTTAGGGGCGTGACATTTAAATGAATAGTTTTAAGCCGCCACATTTATCACCTGCCAATCATTTTTACACTGGCAAGATATGACCGTTTCATGAATCACATGAGAATCCTGTCATAAGATGATTTCTGCGCTCGGATCTATGCAGGTTTCTACATTAGAACGATAAAGGAGGGCCAATTTCTTTAGTAGGGCTGAAACTAGTGATGTTTCGTCCGACGCTGATACTCCGATGCCTGCTTCAAACTCGTAAATTCCTTTCAATTAACCACTGTTTCGGAGTTTGTATCGTTACGTCACTGGTCACGTAAAAGATGACATCTGAAGCAAACACACTGGTTCACTCCGGTAGCACATCACATGACTGCTTTGATAGCCCAATCGGGCGTTGGCAGGTTTGAAACTTGGTGGCCGCCTTTCTCATAAGCGAAAATGTTATTCTTGAATAAAATCTCAACATTTAATAAATACCCTCCACCATATTGTCCAAGTCCCGTCCAGTGACCCAAGAACACCCTCTGCCACATTATACAAGTACATCCAGTTACCCAAGAACACTCTTTTTGAAACATACATAAATGTCCAGCCCACCAAGTCCAGTGAGTAATTTGCAGAGTGCTGCTTCCCACAGTTAAACAAGAAAGAACGTTCACACCTTGTACCTGCCTAGTCAGAATCAGCTTTATCGGCCACGTATGTGTTACAAGGAATTTGTCTCCGATGTTTCGTTGCTCTCAATTTACTTACACAGAACACTTTACGATTTATAAAACTTTTTTTTTTAATGTAAGAATTAAAGTGGTGAACAAGAAAAAAAAAACAACAACAATAGTGCAAATAGTGCAGAGTGCAAAATTGCTGGAATAAATATAGAATTATATCTTTGTTCTTCTGTCCTTAAACAGACATCTCAGTGCTTTATTATCAAGGTTAAACAAATGAAATTCACCTACAGAAATGGGTTTGAACACACGAACACGGTCAAAGCCCTGATCATGACACGCCTCAGTAAATAAATTGGGCGTTAACATATTATCTGACTTGCATTTCGTGGTCGTCAGCTGTGTTGCATTACATTTACTTCACCAGCAGATGGCGGTGTGCAGTATCTGAATGAAGCTTCCAGTACTGAACACAATTGTGTCGGAACGCAATAATGCTTCTGAACGCTTAATTTGGCCATCACTAGCTGCAACTAATTATTTTCAAAATCAATCTGTAGATGATTTACTATACGACTATATAATATTAAATTGTCTTGACTTGTGTTGAGACATCGAGTAAAGATTTTGTGTTAGATTGTGATGAATGATGCTACCAATAGACAGTGGTAAAGATAGAAAGATATGAGCAGACTTGAGCGAGGCATGAGAATGGCGAGAGAGAAGTGATGAAGCAAGGAAGAACAGAATGGAAATAGTGACTAAAGGAGAGAAATATGGAAAGAGATACAGGTAGTGGACTCAGAAGTGGTGGTTTAAACTAATAACTGTTCAGACAGATCTAAGTGGGCAATTTCTTAACTCACCCAGCCTTCTTGCTGTAGAATCCAGGGGTAGAGGTTGTCTCGGATGAACTGGAGAACCCAGCTGATGATGATTTGAATGTTCTCCAGATGATTGCTGGTCAACGCCTTAGGAAGTACACAAACACGACCTTTAGAACCACTTCACTGCTCATTTTAAGTGGGAAAAACTAGTGCTGTAGCAAAACTGCCTTTTTGTTTAATTTTTAATGCCATCTGACACCCTTCAACAGTCTAGCATTTTAGAATTTATGGTTGTCACAATTCAAAGCATAAACAGAAAACATGAAGCTAATCATCATGCTTGATGATGTACAGTATATAATGATTTGATGATCATGTGATGTTTTATACAATTACTTTTACTGCACTACTAGAACTGCCAAAATACACTGAAAGGATCAATTATACTGCCATTAACCCCCACTAGTGTTTCAAGGCTCACATTACACAGGACCCCTCTATGGTGTTGGCTCACATTCATTCTGAAATCCACCAAGATGTAAGCAGCCGTAACATGGCAACACCGACTGGACAGAGGGCGACCATTTCACTCTAAAGAATCTTACGTAAACGTGACATAACACATCAATAAACTCCAAAATGCCAAGGTGAAATCACATACGGAGCGCTGCAGAATGACGCGTCTCAATACAACTCTTATTGGACACGTGGTGGGAGGAGCAAAGCAGCCATCCCCAGAGAGGTTGTTTTGAAGCAACAGCAGGGCTCGACATTAACCACTGTCATGTCCACTCGGGCAAGTAACTTTGACCTTCACTTGGCCGAGTAAAAACATTTACTTGTCTGAAACCCGACATTTTAGTAGTAGTGTAAAATAATAACTTTGTAACACGCAACACAGGCCTAGGCCGTATTGACCCATTTGCACGACACGCCCAGTTATTACCTTATAGATGAGCCGGAAGGCCACGTGGAAAAGAGCCACCACGCGACCCCAGTTGATCCCATCTGAAAAGATATTGCTGGCCACAGCCATGAAGATGTCCTTCACGCAGTTAGCCTGCACCTGGTCAATCAACCTGTCAGGGGAGAAGGATGGACATACATTCTCTGCACCAGGAGAAATTATGCATTTCATCATAACAACGATGCAGCGTAAGTGTGTGTGTTCTAGTGGCCACTGATTGCTGCTGACCTGTGGATGGACCTGCTTGGTGCTTTAAGCCAATAATCGCACAAACTATTCGATATTCTATAATTAAATCAACTGATCGAATATTCAAAAATCGCGACTCATCAGTAGGGCTGGGTATTGGCAAGGACTTTACGATACGATACAAGGGTCACAATACGATTATATCACGATACATTGCGATACATTACATATTGCGATATTCCACATAGTAAAAAATAACAAAGCTGAAATACGACACATCGGCTTTATATATTTAAGGAAAGAGCTGCTGTCATTTTGTCAGCTGCGTCTGTCATGTTGCATCCAAATTTCATTCTACCAGAAATGGGGGCCATCAGTTCTAGGCAACTAGCCATACTGTGACATCTAGTAGTTGTAGTTCACACACCGTTTAAAGCGAGAATCTTCCCAAAAATAAAAAATAAAAATAAATAAATAAAAAAAATATTTTTTTTAATTATTTTTTATCTGGAAATCGATTTAGTATATCGCGAAAATAAATATGGCGACATATTGCTGTATCGATATTTTAGCACAGCCCTACTCATCAGTAATAAAAATGAACAAATATAACTACACGTTTATCTACAATTGACATAGTTTGTTTAGCCCATGCATGTGAAAGGGCAGGCACGCCCACAAGCGACGGCTACAAAGCGACTTGGCTACAACGAGCAACAATATCGCTGGCACAGTGAATGCAGGGTAAATGCACAGTAGGAGGCAGATTCTAGACATTATTTTTTATAACATCTTAGTTCTGATAGTTAATTATAATCCCCTTTTGTAGGAAAAAACAATCGTCAATATATGATCCTATCGCCACATGGCACAAGACTACTGCATACCTCAGCTCGAACCAGTCTGGCCATTCTCCTCTGACCTATGCCATCAACAAGGCATTTTCACTCAGAAAACTGCTGCTCACTGGATATTTTCTCTTTTTCTGACCATTCTCTGTAAAACCTAGAGATGGTTGTGTGGGAAAATACCAGTAGTTCATCACTTTCTGAAATAGTCGAACCAGCCCGCCCGGCACCAACAACCATGCCACGTTCAAAGTCACTTAAGTCACCTTTCTTCCCCATTCTGATGCTTGGTTTGAACTTCAGCAGATAGTCTTGACCATGTCTATATACCTAAACGCATTGAGTTGCTGCCACATGATTGGCTGTCAGATATTTGCGTTCACGCGCAGTTGAAAAGCTGTACCTAATGAAGCGGCCAGTGAGTGTATATAGTCACTCTGCACTCTAACACAACTAACCCAGCAACACGTGACCATGGAGGGTACCTCAGTAGAGTGGTTAAGGGGTATTAGGATTCACAACTTGCATTCTCTATAGTGGTTCCAGCAACACATACCTTTGTAGTTCCATGTTCGCATTCAACTCGTCGGCTATCTTTAGCAGCTCTTCCACAACTTTTTTAATATGTGGGTCCTGTTGTTCATTGGACCGGCCGCCCAGTTCCACGGATGAGACGTAACGCCCTGGGTCTTCCCTGTTTATAGACTCAATGACGTAGCTACAGTAAAGATAATAGACAAGATCGAAAGTTAATAATTCCCACATGGAAATGTGGCTGTCAGCATATGTCAAACCAAAATACAGTAAATTGAAGTAGAAAAGGATTAAAGGCATAGAGCTCTAATTTATACAACTTACTAAAGAATATTAAGGAGAACAAAAACAAAAATGAAGGACAAGAAGATGAGTAGAAGAAGCTTGTGAAAATATAAATCGTTTCTAAAATGTGTTCAAAGTGTTAACAGACAATGTCTATCTGAAACATTTACAGCCAAACCAGCAAAAGATAGGTACACTATGAAAACCTGCGAGAGATAACTTTTAGACAAAAGATCAACAATCTGTTCTTTTAGCATTTGAAAATAATGTCAAGTCAAGTTTATTTATATAATCCTTAATCACATTACAGTCTCAAAGGTTTGCACGGGCCCACAATTCACATGGAAACATGTCAATACAATAATTTGAAGCCAAACCAAAAGTTAAGATTGTTCAATGTAAGAATGACTGTGAAACTATAAATCTACAACAGTATGCCTAAAAATTAGCCAAATTGTTTTTATTTTTAGAATAGTAAGTTAGACCTAAGTTCCTAACCCTTATTGAAATGCTAGTTTCCACCAGAACTAAATAACGTTCATATAGGCTACCTTTTCTTACCTTGACTAATGTTAAATAAATGTCCTATACATACATCAAAAAGCATCCCGTTGTGGGTTATTACCGAATCAGATTGTTTAAAGAGAGATGTAATAACGAGTCGGGGCAGGTAGCCTACATCAAGCCACCTTGAAAAACAAGTTAATGATGTCATATGATAATAAAGATCAGACCACAGGTTGGCATTACTTAAAAACAACAACAAAAACTATGTTAAACAAGTAGACTATACTCGCCGTCTTAGAATCACAGCTCCTTCTTCTATGATAGGATCGTCAACCACATCTAGAACATGAATGAAATTAATTTGCCATTTAGCGAAGGTTGTCTTATACAAAATAAATCTGACAACAATCGCACATATAGCCAACACAAAACAATATTTTAAGAAGGGGAAGGGTCGAGGGAAAAAGTCTGTATTAAGCTAAATAAACGTCAAATGTCTTAATAGCGTGTGTAGCTGGCGTCTACAACTGAATTCATGTTACAGTCGATTGTGGAAAATCCTGCATCATGTATTTAACATATATATATATAAACAATATTCTGATTGTATATCATCAGGGCATTTACCCCATTGGTTATTCGTACTTGAATCAGCTTTTGGGCCATTTCTAATCCAGAACAGTAAATGATTATTAAAGCATTTTTATTAGGCCAGTCGTTCTATGATAAAGAGGCCTAACGTTACCTTTCCCACCCATAGCGCCCTGGGGCTCGTCTGGGTTTTCCTCCGGAGCGTCTGCCATGGCTCGAAGAACTTTATTAATTCAAAACAAGCCACTTGCCTGCTCGAAACAACAGCCGCAAGACCTTAACAAAAATGTATTTGTTTGGGCAAAACTTTTGAAGGAACGTTGGCTAAACAAACTCCAACTTCGCTTGACTGTTCCTAAATGGTAAGTTTCATTTAAACTTTGTCTGGAAGCGAAGAACATGGAAGTAACGCGGAAATGCCCAAAAGCACGATCAATGCTAATGAACAAAAAGCACGTGACTAGCGAACAAAGCCGAACGTGACATCACCAGATGGAAACAGTTACTTTACACAGCTCCTTGTCAAGTTCAGAATTTGTTTTAAGATTTTACTGATCGCTTCACGTCATCATATCCCACATAACCATAAAGTCTACCACTCCCGTAACAATGATCACTTTAGACCCAGGCGCAGAAATTCAGTCCAACTCAAAAAACGCAAATAAAGTATTTTACTGAATTACAACGAAAAGCATTAGGCATGACTTTCGGAAGATTACAGCACAAACAAATTCAAGACTACGCAACGAGAACAAACACAAGAAAAAAACAGATAATCAATTAAATTGTGATACTAATTACGGTACATTTATGGGCCCATACAATAATCTATGGCGTTCTCTGGCGGTCAACAGAGGAACAGGCACCTGAGTTCCTCAATTACATGTTGAAGAGGGCACAAGAGTATGGTACGTATAGAGGGTATTGGTCGAAACCTGTCCCATTTAACTAAAATTACACCAACCAAACACCATGTTTTGGCTGTAACACAAGATATAGCGTAGTTGCAGATTAACTGATTTCTTACAAAATATTTACGTAATTGTAAACTAATAATAGCAGCCACCAACTGTTGATCCTGAAGAAAGGGGGATGTTAATTCCATCCCAGTCAGCGAAGGGCTGCATGAGACACACCAGCAAATACAACTTGGCATCATATTTATGTTTGTGTCCACTGTGTCTTTCTTGTTCACATACAGCATACGATTCAAACATGACAAATGCACAGCAAATAATAAAGTAAAATATGTGTTATTAGTAGTATACATGTAAATATTTAATATAACACTAATTGTAAATCAGGAAGTCAATAAAATCATTACTTGATGAGTGAGTGAAAGTGAAAACATAATTTCATCACCATTTTTGTAGTGATCACATTGACATGGCAATTATCTCTACTGCGCCCGCTACAGAGTTTATAGGCTCACAACTCTAACCCGTACCCTACGGCCACATGCACTCTTGTGCACGTTTGAGTGGTTCAAACATAAACAGTGAGCTGGGTAGAAAATGTGGGGCTGTACCGTCTTTGTTTCGGTAAAGATATTTTTCATGATGTAGCCTGTTATAAACTTGCGGACGGCTGCGCGAGTGCTCCATCTACTCCCACTGATAGATGACGTCGCTGGGCTGTGACTTGATTGGCCCAGTGTGGTGTCATGTGTCTATGAGCACATTGTGTGTTAGGCCCAGACCCTAGGGTGCCGCCGCCGCAGAGAGTGAGGTATCTTTTCGTTTAGAAAAGCTTTGATGGTTTCCGTTTTGCCTTTCGCGATATGGGACGTGTCATCATTACATAGCCACTGTGCGCTAATAATGGTGGACATGCCAACTAGGTTATATTTGAAGCAATAAGACGGAATACACGATCGTGCGCAACCCAGTTAACGACAATTCCACTCCGTCATGGACGATGTTGAGATTGTTGACGTCGACGAAGACGGTGTCCCTCAAATCGACAAGGGAACACTTGAAAACAAGGATTTGAGTTTCCTACAACACGTTGGTACAGGAGCCTTCTTTCTGGCCAAAAAATGTGCTGTGTTTTGGTTTCTTGGGAGTCTGGCTAACAGCTAACCTAACTTTCTTTGATGCTCAATGTGAAAAAATATGCGAGTAACGCTAAAACAATATTTTTTTTACGTTTTCTACAGCGGGGGACTTCCTGGCTCAGTACGGATGGCACCTGCTGTTTCTGACTCTAGGGTTATTCCTGCTGATCCAATACCTGAGTAAGAGACGAGCCAGTCAGGGCCACAGCAGATCACATCCTGGAACAGTTCCAGGTAAGCACACTTTTCATGCATTCAAATTACATATAGTTTTTAGCTTGTGTACTTAACACCTCTCTATTGACCTGTTTATTTAGTCCACTCTGTGGTAATGTAATATTCGAAATTCGGTACGAGGTTGACGATTCGATTATTTTCGATTCGATATAGCAAAAATGTAGCAACATTTTTTTTTTGCTGCAAATTAATTAATTTATCTTTAGAAAGACTTACTGGTATTTATCTGGTATTTTAAAAAAAATTAAATAGCCCTACCTTTCTAGGCCTGAGGCTTACACCCAAACTGGCCTACAACAGTCATATACAAATAACGTGGTGCAAGAAACCAACATGTTCTGTTTACAAGTCTCAGCAAAATCTCTGTAGCAGGCTTTAGCAGGCTGTTGCAAATGTAGGAAAAATGCATTTTTTAAAAAGTGCAATTGTGCTAATTTCTCTTTAGAAAAACCCATCTACATCTCTTACATTTTGTTCGTATCTCATCAGGGTTGCTGTGATGGTCGCTTGTTGTTCTAAATAGCGCTCTAACATATTGTACGAGCGGTTCCATCTAGTTTATACATCCGTGATGAGTTTGTGAGACGGCAGCTCTAATAAAAACTGTTTTAGATGCTAAAACAGCCGTGGCTATGCAGCTCTGGTGAAAGAAGTCCGCCACTCTTCACACCCGCCAATCAGGCTACCTGCAGTCCCTGCTGTGTAGCAAGATTGATGGTGTGTTCTAAGCACTTTATATGTGGTCCAAGGCCGCTTTCACTGACCGCAATGTCCATCCTGCACGCATTATCTGTCACAAGGACAGAGCTTTGAGTTCTTCGATTCGTTTCAAATTTGGCCTCTTAACGAATGATTACAAAAAATAATAATATAATGTCTCCCACCTCCTATTAATCTCTCATTCGATCTCATTACTCATATTTTTATACCATGTCCCTTGACCCCTCTTGCACGCACACTTGTGATGTCCGTTTAGTCCCTGAGGGTTCAGGGCTTAGCGAACATTAAGATTGGGCCAGGGAAACTAATGCTGCAATCCACTACTCATTTTGTATTCATAAAATAATGTCTATTGATTTAAATAAAACAATCAAATTGTAGTGTGTCTATTACTTTCTTTTTGCCATACTTGGTAACCGTTTTATATAAGTAATAGCTCACTTCAGTATCACGCCCCTTAACTGTGGTATAGTAGATGTATACCACCAGCGTATATACTCGTGAGAAATTGGGGCAGGATAGTCCAGTGGTTTAGGTGTTGTACTCCCAGCTGGAAGGTCGTGAGTTCGAGCCTCAGAGTTGGCCTACCTGTTGCTTAAATATACTATATACTATTACACATGTTGATCATCAAATATAATTGCATTATTTGCAGTGTTTTTACGTTATTAATGCCATTTCCACCTAATGCCACCTAATACCATTTCCTGCTAAGATCCGGTGTCAGTTGTGAAAAGACAAGAGGCCCTAGAGGCGTCAAGGAGGCGAATGCAGGATGAGTTGGATGCCAAAGCAGCGCTATTCAAAGAAAAACAGAAACAGGTGAGTTTGTGTAACACACTTTGGCTCTCTGCAAGAGGACCGCATCTGCCATCTCAATTGTCAAACTTGTTCCCAAATCTACTTTTGTCCCAGCTAGAGGAGGAGAAGAGAAGGCAGAAAATTGAGATCTGGGAGAGTATGCAACAAGGAAAGAGCTACAAAGGAAATGCAAAGCTTGCTCAGGTAACTGTCAAGCATTAAACTGAGTTAAAATGATCAAAACTACTTTTCGCACAATGGTATGATGAATGTCACTGTAATGCTACAGACCACAGAAGAGGCCACATCTTCAACGACAGTGCTGCAACCTAAGACCGACAAGAAGTCCCTAAGAAGCACTGGTATGTTAACTTGTTTTTAAGTTGTTGTTGTTTTTATATGGGGAAAACAACAACACAGTGAGCTCTGTGTTGCTATAGCCTTGTGAGACAACCCTGTGGTAGAGCCTGTACCAATAGGTTTCAATCAAAATTATTAGTAGGTGATTGGACCGCCTTCGACCAATAAGAAGAACAGTTGGGCCAATACATTTCAAACAGAGGCACTTCTTGCTGTTGCCATCAACTGGACGCTGCTTCGACCGGTGTCTTGCTCTGACCGGGCGCAATCGCCTCTCTATTTCTTTATAGAATCTAAAATGACGGATTTATCTAGCATCTATTAAATGATATATACGCAAAGTGTTAACATGCAGGTTATAATCCCCTGACTGGAGACGGAGGAGGCGCGTGCGCCTGGCGACCAGGCAGGAGAGGGCCGTCGTCTGGTGGTGGATGAGGTTAAAGCGTGGTTGGAGCCACTAGACCCTGAGACCTCCAACCTGGTGACCTGGTACATCCAGGCGAGCACGCTGACCTTCTGAAGGAAGCTTCCATCTCTCACAAAGCCTCCATAGATACTGATTCTTTACTGATTTACACATTGAACCAAATTGCACTTTTTTTGGCGTTGTTTCCTTGTCAAGGGAAGGTAACACTGCAATGCACATGAATACACTTGGTCATTCTTACTGTATCTATTGCATAACAGGCAGATACTTAAACTAAAATGTCTTGGATAACTTTTCCAAGATGGCTTGTGTAATGTGATGCACAATAGAAAATAAATACTGCACCTCCAAAAAGGAAGTTTAACACCTTTTTTTGAGATGCAGTATTTATTTTCTATTTGGCTTTCTCTACATCCAATCGTTTCATGGTTATAGCAAATGTGCTTACCTAACATACCAACAATGTAAAACCAAATAATTTAAGCAGATTTGACGTTGTCAGTTGGGATTCCTGACTCATTTGAATGTCAGGTATCCCAGCTGAAATTTTGAGATCTATATTATGTGTATGATTTTACAGTGTAATCTTCCTATTTTTTTTTTTTATTTTTTTTTAACTTGTTTAGTGACTTTATTTTCAATCAGCCTGTTGGCGAGTAACTATGTTGGCAATGTGGAATTTTAGAGCTTCTAATGAAGTCATTTCTGTAAATGGTATATCACCAGCAGGTTTGACTGATGCATTTCAGAGTTGGTGTGTTTTCATATATTTTTATGTCTTTGTGATTGTGTACCACCATAGCTTTAGAGTAGATATTTCTGCAGCAGCACTCTGTAAGTGGTGGACATGTTAATAAATGCATCAAAAAATTAATTAAACCTCAATATACTCCCCCTTTTTCTTTTTCTTTTTAAATATATGCATTGGTTAAAATAAAGGTCTGAGGAAAAACACTGTATATTTTTATATAACAGTACATTTGTTAAATTGTATTTCGCAGCAGCTACCATGATACTCTGTGGAGCTTGCCAGTAGATAGATAGGCCTATGTACATCTACTTACAGTATATGTTATATTTATACCACGGGAGATTAAAGCTCACATTAAGTTGACTTTAGATATCGAGACTCTTTAATGTGTTCCTCTCTTACCACTGCATTGTTCTTGCATTTTAAAAATTCTTTTGTCCAAAGTTTGTGTAATTGTAGACCTTTTCCTATTCAATGTAGCCTATTTAAAAGAGATGTGTATAATCGGTTAAGAATTCCTTAGAATTATTCCTTACGTGGTACTAATGATTCTCTTAGTAGCGTTTGTATAGCGTATAAACCTTGTCAAATAATTCACATGCATAAAACTTTATTTAATGGTTTTGGAGACTATATAGGCTACTCTGGTGCTGACTGGTTTAGATAGTTCTTATATGTCTGGTCATTTTAATAACATAACAGTTATTTTGGGTAATGCGAGTTGTCTTTTTTGTCTATAGATTAGTGGAGGATGGATAGAATATTTATCGGAATTAATAAAGTCTTTACTTTCAACAGTGTACACTTGGAGGCGCTCTAGACTGGCGGAACGATACTTCGTCCACGAGTGCGTCAAACACGGGAGGGGGTGAAATCAATCCGCCAGCCACTTGCAGCTTTCTACGGTGACTCTGTAGGGTCAAATCACTGTAAAAGCTCGCTGGTAGTCAGCGTACTCGTCACTTCGGCGTTCTCACAATGGCGAGATAACGGGAAGAATGGGGACGAAATACATTTCTAAGTAACAACTATCATACATTTAGTCGACTGTCGCTCTATATGCCAACGACTACCAGCGACAGAATGCTTCGCCATTAGAGGGATCAGGTTGGAAAGTGTTCAGGTAACAGCTTTATGGAGACTGCTGTGATGCTACGTGTGCAACTAGGGCATCGGGACCAACGTAGCGGGCAGGAGAAAAAGGCTTTCCTACCATGAAAGAGTGTGATCCCAAATTGCTGGAGGGGAACACAATCTGAGAATATATATAGACGCTGTTTAAAATACATCACGAATAAACAGCGAATCGGAGTTGGTCAAGTTTTGGGGAATGGCAGGTCGAAGCCGAAGAGCATGGTTTAGTGTTCTTTTGGGGCTGGTGGTCGGTTTCACGCTGGCTTCCAGACTCATTTTGCCCAAGGCGACCGAGTTGAAGAAAGCTGGTCAGAAACGCAAAGCAAACCCCGCCGGTTGCGGGTTAAATGGGGGTCTCAGAAAAGAACACGGCGGGGTATTATGGCCACCTCAAGATAACGGTTCGCCGGCGACCGAGAAACCAGGTTTGCGGTCCAACAATTTCTTATTCGTTGGTGTGATGACCGCCCAGAAGTACCTGAACAACCGGGCCGTAGCAGCACACAGGTATGTGATCTGACAATGAAGAATGGCGAATTTCCTCCACAAATCACTGCTGTCAATTCCCAGATCCATCTGGCTTTTTGCACACGTCAGTTCTGTCCATTCCTACCCCGTCCCCTATAGCTGATAGATTCTCTCCACCGGTACTCGTAATTTTCTTTTTGATTGCCTGAAAATCAGGTATAACTCGGATTTATGTGAACACTATTTTAGCCACATTGGCTCGATGCCTGCACAAATGGTTGTGGTCCATGTGCTGTGTTGCATCAGTGGAGATGCTGCAGTAAGATACAGTCAAAATGACTTAACAATACAGGCTAGTAATGAAGAGAAATTGAGACCCTTGACAAATGATGTCCTGGCATTCCACGGAAAGCTGCCACGTACTGCTACTTTATTAAAGTAATTACAAACCACAGCATTTATAGGTGAAAGACTATCACACTTGTAGGCCTACATTATGAAATCCGAATATGATCTGATTGTTCATATTACACTGTACGCTACTTGAGAATGGGTTTGAGAGAAGGCTTATGTTGTCAAAAGGCTGGTTTTCCCAATGCCATCATTTTTTTTTTTTTTTTACTTGGGCCTTTAACCTGTCTGTCCCAAACACACAATTTCTTACCAGTAATTATTTGCGTATGAATAGACGTCAAGACGTAATAGGCTGTTGTACTGTTTACACACATCATCCAGATAATGTGTGTAAACAGATGTTGAAGTGCCTGTTTAGTAAAAATGTGCAGCAAGTTTGGTCGTTGCTTCATTACTTCCTTGTTTCACTTTGCAGACTGCTATGCACATCAGTTCAGCCCCCATATCCCTCTAAAACCAGGTCCTTAAAATCGTATAATGCAATGCCATAAGATGTTAAGGTGTAATTTCAGTATAGACGACGACTAACAGAATTAAGTGCATAGTATAGGAATTTAATGTCCTGTGGTGGTAGTTTTTGTTATTTCTTTAAGCAGGACTATTATTTACTGTCCTAGTTGAGGGGTTGAATCTAATAAAGATTATGCTGTTATAGATGTTGGTATAATAAGATGTCATCAAATATCCACAGTCTAGCCTAGTTTTGAGATGCCAACTAGAACCTTTTATCAGCAATGATTTTAACTAAATATCTTTTGGGCTGCTGCTCAGATATTTAGAACCATTCCACATACAGGAACACAAACTCTTTTCTTGCATGAACTTTTCAGTAGGAAAAAGGTCAGGTCCGACATATTTTACATTTCATGAGTTTATGTATTTATATCATGCTACATGCAATGTTTTTTAACCTTCAGGTGAATGTCACACAGATATCCGCCTGTAGCATTTCCTGATACAAATTAGAATGCATTGCTTCTTCAGTTATTGCAAGCTGTCCAGACCCCGAGGCTGTCAACTGACACTTTTGGGAGATGGTTTTGACTATACAGTGTGATGGGTGCTCTAAACACATTTTTTGCCCAAAAGCTAGATCCCTTTCTCACTGGAACATGAGGACACGTGAATAAAGATCAAGATGGGCTGCAAATCCATAGCTGTCACTGTATGATTATTTGTCACCTCCTTGAGAAGTTACAAGATGCTTTTTTTCAATACTTTTTGCTGAGCAACTTCTTGGTGGAGTAGGAACCCTATGGAATTTCCCCAATTTGTTAACTGCCTAATCTGCTTGACTGTTGCTTGATGGAGGCCCAAGTCTTGCGTCTGTAGGCCTTTCTTCTCGCAACTCTGCACAACTCTTATTCTCTGGTCCATAACGGGCTGGGGACTCGATTTAATTTAAATGCAATTTTTTTTCTTCAATTACCCGCTATCATTTACTTAATTATCTTAGGGGTTCACATTCCTGGTTATTTCTTTAGTTAATTTAAAATGTTATTGCTTAGCATTCATTACTGTGACTGTTGTATACTGGTTACAATTAGGTAATTTAGCAGACGCCAATTAGACAGAGCAGGTAGGGGTTAGGCATCTTGCTCAAGGATGCTTACAGGTAGGCTAACTCTGGGGCTGGAACCCACGACCTTTCGTCTGGGAGTCCCAACACCCAGACCCCCAGACTATCCTGCCCCCTACTGGCTGGGAGTCCCAACACCCAGACCCCTAGACTATCCTGAACCCCCTCCATTAGACTATCCTGCCCCTGGTTAGACATCTCGCCTCTCTTATGTCTCCTCTGTCCAGGACGTGGGCCCAGACCATTCCAGGACGCGTGGAGTTCTTCTCCAGCGAAGGCTCGGACACCTCCATACCCATTCCCATCGTTGCGTTGAGGAACGTGGACGATTCCTACCCACCGCAGAAGAAGTCCTTCATGATGCTCAAGTACATGCACGACCACTACCTCGACAAGTACGAGTGGTTCATGAGGGCCGACGACGACGTCTACATCAAGAGCGATAGGCTGGAGAGCTTCCTGCGGAGCCTCAACAGCAGCGACGCCGTCTTCCTGGGCCAGACGGGCATGGGGGCCCGAGACGAATTGGGAAAGCTGGCGCTGGAGCCCGGGGAGAACTTCTGCATGGGAGGCCCCGGGGTCATCATGAGCCGGGAGGTGCTGAGGAGGATGGTGCCCCACATCAGGGAGTGCCTCCAGGAGATGTACACCACGCACGAGGATGTGGAGGTGGGCCGCTGTGTGCGGAGATTCGCCGGGGTCCAGTGCGTCTGGTCCTACGAGGTAAGAAACCCTGCATGGAATCCTTCCCACGGACGAATGTGCAGTAGGCCTGTCAGAACCTTCTGAGGAGAGCAATTGGGATGTAGGTCCAAGCACACTTCTAAGAAGGAGATTGTATAAATTAATCTTGCGTGTGTTTAGTCTAGAAATTAATAAAAAGGACAATAGCACAGTCTCTCAGTCGGCTTCTAGTTTACCAATACCTGCATGAGGTCACTGACGCAGGGTGTCCTAACTTGCAGTGAGTTTGACACAAGACACTGAGGTCAGCATCATCCTCTGTTCTGTGTACTTCGGGGTTACCTTTCACCCTGTAGAATGTACAGGATAGCTTTCTGTAAATGGGTACACTTGGTCCCGCCCGCACAGCTGTGTAATGTTTACATGGTTTTTTTTGTTTAGTCAGTGGGATGCACAGCTATGCCGTTTTCCACTAAGCACACTTAATCACTTTCCCATAAATCATTTTCAGCCCAGCGCAGTCACAATTGAGACACGGCAGTTAAACACAGATTTTTCCATTCTAATAAAAGTAGCTGTAATATCAGACCGCAAACCCTGCATCTGTTCAGTTAAAAGACTGTAGTTAATCTGCTTTGGAGAGAGAAAAAAAGTGGCACCTCCTTTGCCTCAGACGGTGCCACCTTCCCCGGGTTATGCCCCAGGCTGCCTTAAACCAGCATTTGACGTGTGATTTTAATTGTTAGCTCCTCAGCTAGCCATTGACGTTGCGAGCAAACCAGAGAAGAAACATGACATCCGTGTCTATAATGGAAACCTTCTCTCCCGAAGTCAGTCATATTCAAGGATGAATGGTTGCTTTGATCAAATTTGTCTGACTTAGCATTGCAAACGTGTTTCCGTGCTAGTTGCTTGATAGTATGGCAGTTAGTCATTGTTGAGATGAAACGGCGATGCAGCAATATGGGTGTTGCCTCAGTTGTTGGTGAGAAAAAGATTGAATCAACACTGAACTGTCTTGGGCATGTGACAAAACTTCTAAATTTTTATGTGTTTTCTGGTTACTGTTGATGCTAAAAAAAAATGACCACAGACAAACTAAGACAAGTCCGTGCTTGAAGGTGAAAATCAAGAAACATGTTTATTAATAACAATGCAATAATACAATCTAAATCCCAATTCCTTCACCGTCTCATTCCCAGTAGCAGAGGCATGTCTAGACTTCATTGGCCTGGTATTAGTCACAGAGCTTATGAACAGAGTATGATGTGGAAGTTGACTAATGTAAATGGTGGGGGGGTGATTTAACTACTGAATGATAACTTCCTTTATAATCTGGTACATGTGTCCTGAAATATAAGGAGTACCAATCCAACCCCCCCCCCCCCTCCCCCCCATAGCCATTCTGATTTATAGTATACCTAGCCTAACCTTTTTTTTATTTATAAATCGCATTTGCAGCCTTAACAGCCGAGACATGATTTAAGTGACCAATTTTTAAGAGACTCTATAAGAGTCTCTCTCTCTCTCTCTCTCTCTCTCTCTCTCTCTCTCTCTCTCTCTCTCTCTCTCTCTATATATATATATATA
>JAOEHI010051561.1:0-18404 GCA_025447815.1 Percopsis transmontana | reverse complement strand
GGGAATGGTTTTGCAGGTGGTGGCCACAGACAATTGCTCTCTCCTTATCCTTCCTGACTGATTCTTTTCTAGTTTTGCATTTTGCTAGTGTCTTTGTCACTACTGATAGCATGAGGCAGTACCTGCAGCCCATTCCGGTTGCACAGGCAGTCCAGCTCCTCCAGGATGACAGGGCCGTAGAAGGGCATCAACCCAGCAGACAAAATGACCTCCAGCGGGCTACTGGTGAGCCAGAGCCCTCCTGGTCCAGTTAATTACAACCAGTAACAATACCAATCAACAAATCAATTTGGCTGTCTTGTTGATAATTATAATGATTCATTATAAAATCAACATGAACAGCATTACTATAGCTAGCCACTTATTATTATGCTATAGCTGACTTTAGCTGACTTACAATTCTCTTTCCAGCTTTCTTTGAAAGTTGTAATTGTTTTTCTGTGACCATGCAACAGAATTTTTCCAGCTTCTGAAGCTATTGCAGCATTTGTATTGTTAGGTCATGTTGTAAGACAAACGAATTGCATTATGTATTGTAATTGTATTTTGGTAATAAAATATTAATTTAGCTATTTTGTACATTTAAGATCAACTGCACTACGCTTTGCCCTAGATATTACTAATTAAATTGTCATGGATGTTGCCCGCTCAGTGCAACCATAAATACAAAGATGTCTTTATCAAATAAAAAATAAATAAAAAATAAATAAAAATCATCTTTCTTTACGGCTTGGTCTTTATTTGAGTGCAACATTCGCCTTTCCACGCGTGGAAACATTCTATTCGCTCAGTTTTTGCAGCCTCCGTTACTAAGGAACAGTGAAGCAATGCATTCAGAGATTTGTAGTTCTTAAAAATAAATTCAGTTCCTCTGACAGTAAGCTGTGCATGAATATAAAACTACATATACCACAATCCTATATTGTTGAGGAAGTGCCCTCCTCTTTGAACACATGACTTGTGTGGTACTTGAACAAACCATAACACGAGAAATAGAACCGATTAGCAAGTAATATTTTGATAATTCGTTGTAAAGGGTGTATTTTGTATATAAATCATGAACTCCCTATGCTTTCTAATGATGATTTATGTTGGCGTGGGTGTGATGGCGGGGAAATACTCGCGTGAAGTAAACGAGCCCAAGGGTAGCAGTGATGAGAAAGCGGTCGAATTTAGAATAGCCAAGTTGAATCAGGTGTGGGAGAAAGCTATCAGGGTATGTATCAACAACTCTTTGTGTGTTGGGTTGCAGCTCAGCTCTATCAATATCCCTCCGTCGCTTCTGGCATACTATCTGTAACTAACTAACTGTTATTCCTCGAAATTGCCTCTTACTTATCGTATGTGTATTTATTTTCTGTATGGGGTGTTAGATGCAGCTGTCGCCGGTGCGTCAGGCCGAGCTGCACAGTGACCTAAAGATCCAGGAGAAGGATGAACTGCAGTGGAAAAAGATGAAAGTTGAAGGACTGGATGAGAATGGGGAAAAGGAGGCCCAACTCAGACGGAACTTCAATGGTGAGATATCTCGTAGCACCAAGAAATGTGTCCTTAGAGATACCTGCACTGTGTTCGAGGTTTAATGGCTGCTGTTGAGTATTGGGATTGTAGCCTAAAATGGCAGTTTTAACAGACACATGAGAGACACTGCTAGGTATCCCATATTAAGACAGCAATAGTCTAAAAGGGAATTTCAGGGGAATATTGATAAGAGATGGGACACAAATCAAGCCATTTCATTTAGGGTGAGTGACTCCAAAAGAAATGTAATACAATCTACAATCCACACAGAATTTTTTTTCTATTCAGAATTGCTACTGTATAGCTACTGTATATTAATATTCACTTGCATTGCATACAGTTTCTACTAACCACAACCCATATAAACATTCACCCAGTAGTGTCTTATGGAAATCAAAACTAGAATAGGCATTAAAGCTGCTGTAGGTAGGATTTGAGAGTTGAGCTAGCTAAAAGAACGAAAGGGAGTAAGATTTTGAAAATCAAAAAACAGGATAGTTTTAACCAGGCTATCCGGTGGATTTTCAACCAACATCATCATATGGCATCATAATTTGAAACATTTGCAAAGATACAGTTGGTTTGGCAAGGAGCAATAGAGCAAGCCTGTTTTGCTTCTTTAAGACAGTACGCTAAACTAAGAACATGTTAAATGCCTCAAATCTTTCAGCTCGAAGACTATTGACAATGCAACCTTTGTCCTTAGTATATTAATACATTTGTTAATGCCATAAGCCATACATTAAGACTGTGAATCTTGCATATTATGTTTTTGCCAATATTGTCTTTATATTTTATGTTCACATTGGTCACTGCTAGTTCAAGCAGATATTAATGATCAAAGTACTAAAAGAGATTTATAGGTACCCTCTAAAGTGTACTGCTTGCAAACTGCAGGCAGTGGCTGAGTTTGATACCTCCCTAGATGAAAGGCAAGGACTCTTTTGGTAGCCTCTTATCAGAGGCTTCAGGCTTCAGTGTTGAAATTGCAAGTTGCTGATGTATTATAGATTTCAGTGTTGGTGTCAGTGACACTGCCTCCGCAGTCCTGCTGCACGTCTGTTAAATTGCACATAACATTCTGCTAACGTGAAATGTAATTCCTTTTTGAACCCTTTTATTACCCAATAAATGGGATCTTTGTAGCTATTTGCTTGTGTCATTGGTTGTTTGTGAGACGGATGTAAGGTTAATCTACCTATTAGTCACACGGTGAATAAGCTATTTAGTCAATTGCCCAAAACGTGATTAGGATGGGTTTTGGGCAGCAGAGTGGTGCATTGATCAGGGGCTTATAAAACAAAAATCCTTTTAACAGACTGGACTGAGATGCCCTTGAAAATGACAAGCTGTGGTGTGCTGTTCTGCATCTGATGCTGTGCTTTGCCCTACTTGTTAGGATTGAAAAACAAATAGAAATTCCCTACATGAATCAATTATTGGTCGCCTAACGGTTATCATAAGTATGCACGAAACAGTTTTCAAATGCATGATTGTCAACCAACTCCCTGTATGTGGTGACTCTGTTAATGTATTGTCACTAGTTATAGTTAATCAGTGACTTTATGTTGGGCTGCTGATTCAGCTGGTGCAAGAGATGTTTACTGGGGCTGGATTATAATGCTCAGTCCAAAATACGTAGTATATTGTGGTGCTCAGTATTTTTCCTCTGGCTAGGCTATAGGCTATAACTGTCAAGAAGAGGTGGCAGGTAAATCAAAGGGGAGTCATGCAGGGACATAATAGACAAAATAAGATAGACACATCCAGTATCTGCTGTTACAAATAACACAGTGCACACAGACGGTACATATACAGATTGTCGCCTATACACATGCACACGCATAATGCCTATAATACATCACCATCAACCAACAGATTACCCACTGCCCTTGTACATCATTTCTGTAGTCATCATAGTGGTACATCATGTAATGTAATGTACATTTTGTGCAGTTAAAAACTACAATTAAAAAAAGCGGCGTTAGGCTAAATTGGCTCTGGCTAACTTGCCATTTGGGGCTTTGAGGGACAGGGGGATACATGTATTTTTAAAGCGGTTGAGCCTGCACTAAGGGACTCTAAAGAGCAGGATGCTCTCAACTATAGCGTGGTAGAGAAGGAGCAGCACTTTCTGGTTGACACCAAAGACCCTCAGCCCGTGAAAGAAATGTAGCCGCTGTAGGACCCGAGAGCAGACGACATCTACCTGAACACTCCATGTCAGTCTATGGTCAATGTGTATGCCCAGGCATCTATAAGAGTCAACATGGGCTATGTTCTGGTCATGGATAACCACTGGTGAGTGGTCTCCAAAAGATTTGGTCTCAAACACCATCTCCGCTGATGTTTTAATGTTGAGGGTGAGGAGGTGTTTGTCGCACCACCGGACAAAGTTCTGAATCTCTTGTTTGTATGTGACTGTATCTGATGTGTTCGACATGAGACCCAGGATAGCTGTGTCGTCAGAAACCTTTATCGTGTAGTTATTAGCAATGTTGCATGTACATTCATTGGTGAACAGGACGGGGAAACTAACGCACCCCTGAGGGGTGCTGATGGTCGAGGGTTCAGACCAAGGTCCTGCTCACCCTGACCTGCTGGCTGTGGTTGGTCAGCAATGAGTGGTTAAAGGTGTTAAAAGCTGAGCTGAAGACTACCAATGGCAGTCTAGCATAAGTCCTAGGGTCTTCAAGGTGTTTAGTCACTAAGTGTCACTATACTGTTGCATCGTCGGTGCCTCTCTGGTGTGTGTGCGAGAACTGGTAGGGATCAGGCTGTGGGCCTACATTCAGCTGTAGGTTGCTCACCATAAGCTTCTCTATACTCTTTATCACAACAGAGGTTAGAGCAACGGGTCTAATATCATTGTTCTCCTGTGGACAGGGTTTCTTGGCGATGGGTACAGTGTGAGGCTATAGGGACCTCTGGAAAATGGGGCACCAATTAATCTGCACATGTTCCTAATAAAAAAGGCGAGATGCTATCTGGGCCGGTTGCCTTGTTGACATTGATTTGCTTAAGGACCTTGTTGATGGATTTGGACGGGTATGGCCGATTTCTAGCATGTCAACATCATCAATAGCAATACCCTCTAACACCATATCACCACATTCAGCAGGGAAATCAAAAATGTCAAGCCGCTTATTAAAACCATTTAGCTCATTAGCTTTAGCCAGTTCCTCTACCACATGCAAAGATTTATTTGTGGGTTTCATGTTAGTGGCTGTTTTCGTCGAGTCCCATTTTCCTCTATCGCCTCCCTATGGGGTTCCCTTGCCTCTTTGAGCATCTGGTTCAACTCCTTTTGAACATATATTGACAGCATGCAGCAAAGGCTGCAAGCACTGCTCCACGGTGTGTGGTTTGCGCTTAGAGAACAGTACATTGTCTGGTCTGCCCTGATAAGCTAGTGTCCACTATCCTTGCTGTTGGCCTGTTGATATTCACCCGCTTGTTCTAAGCTGTCTGGGTGGCAGAAACATACAGGGAGAGAGTATGCGGTGACTTTAGTAGATAGAATGAGGTTGTTGTCAAGTAGTCCATGCCACTATGTACCTGCCGGTGTTCAATTGCACTAGGTCTCTGAGTAATGAATTGTGAGACTTCCTTTGCCACCACTGCTTTGTCTGGTAAAGCCTATTTCAATATCGACCTATTGCGCAATGCCGTCGTTTAAATGTCCATCTTCACAACTATTTTATGACATTCTTACTGTGTGTCACGACCTTTTAAGTCCATATTTGTAAGAAGGCGTAATGTCTTGCTGTTGTCCAGTGATCCTGGCAAAGTATGGGATGGATGGAAAGAGGGACACCCGCTCACTGGAGAGCAACTCGCTGAAGGACCATGACACCAAAGAGGGTGACACGTTTGATGACCCCAGGCTGGACAAACTCTGGAACAAGGTCTGTTTCCACAAGGGAATAGAGTTTTCACTGCCATGTTCTTCTTCTTGTTCTGCTCTAAAATACATGCTATGTAAACGTGCCTAGTTTGCCAGAAAGAATAACCCTACTATATTTGTTTGCAAAAAAAGACCATATGAGTGGAATTAGCGATCTTTATAACCAAGTCCTCTACATGCACTGTTTCACAAGCACAATGTCTGTTATTAACAAATTTGCTGAAAGAAAATGTTTTTATATGCCTTAAACATTAATTAGAACTACAACTTCAAACAAGACAATCTTTTATAAATACTTTTTCTATCGACAAACTGTTTCAGAAGCACAATATTGGTGTAAATAAGAATAAGAGATTCACTGGAAAGAAATATTTGTATATGCTAACTAAGCCACGTTTGCACTGAATTTGTTGTCGGTAGCCTACCCAATTATCGATCTTTATAAATAAAAAAACTTTTGTTTGAACGTTTCAAGATTATTACTTTGTGCAGCTTGATTTTATTTATTTAATGACAGTGTTTTTTTTCAGAGATGAAAGTTACTTGAGTAAACGTTTTGTATTCTTTGAATATACATTGAATATAACATAAGGTAAATGTGTTCTGAACGCACCCCAGAGGCCACGGTAACAAAGTAAACGGGGAGCATGTAGGATAAAAGTTAACCATACAGACCATTTTGAGATGAACATTTTACCTGGTAGGCTATACATTTTCATGCAAATTGTACTGTAATTGCAAAATTAAAATGGATGCAACATTACGAGTCACGGTATTGTCATATGCCAAGTTTCTGTCTTCCCCCTGCGGCATGTCGATTGACTAGTGTAGTCCGACATTCATTTTAGAGACTGTCTTTAGTGACTAATGTCTAATGGCTTTTCTGCTGGCAGGCCAAGACCTCAGGGAAGTTCTCGGAGGAGGAGCTGCTAAGTCTCAAGAGAGAGTTTCAGCATCACAAGGACAAGATCCATGAGTACAACATCGTCATGGATACCGTCAGCAGAACTGAAGGTGAGCTGCCATGACCGCCTTATGTGGCATGAATCCCTCTGAGCTATTCATCACTTGGCAAAGTTCTCTTCTCGTCCTCCCTCTTTTCCTTGTTCTTTGAAACTCCTTTGTTATCCTTTGGTGCAGGGAAGCCCACCGTACCCAGTCTGACGGTTAAGGGCAAGTTGGTTGTCTTTGTGAGAACTTTTCCAAACCTCAAACTGAGCAGGTTGCCAAGCTCAGCTCTTCTCTAAAGTTTATTCCTTTTCAGCAGTCTTTGGACAGTTCCCTTTCTTTCCCCCTAAGCTTGTATTCACTATCACCTATCTATGACCTGTTCCAAAGCAGCAGAGGCATGACCTCTAAACATCCATCAAGTCTAAAGTGTGTAGTTTGATAGCTCGAGCTGTTAATAGACTGCTCTCCCAGGGATAAAGTCGTCACCTGACGACTCCATCGTTCCATATCTAGCTGTTAACTGACATCTAGCCGAGGGAAGGTGAACATATCACATTTAGACATGACTGACAGGTAGTTCTTGTCTTCTGTAGTGCCTCATTTCTCTGGAGAGAACCTTGGCTATAGTTCTAGTCAGATGCAGTTTGAATGAAAACCTGTGAACCTCCACTCTCTCTCTTCCTCCTTAGACTCCCTGTAGCGCCTTTTCACCTCACAGCTGTTATCACAGAGTAATTGGGGGTCCAATCCTGTTATTCCCGATCACTTCATCCTCCTTACATTGTATTCTTCTTCTGTCTCCATAGAGATCCATAAGAATGTGATCTCCCCCCTGGAGGGTGAGGCTAAGGAGCATGTGCTTCACCAGAAACACACGGACCTGAAGCAGAAGATGAGGGACCTGAACCAGGGCTTCGAGCGCCTCCGCAAGTTAAGCCACGAAGGCTTCAGTGAGGATAGCGGTGAGAAGGAAGGAACATTTTTTTACATTCCCTTCCTCGTTTCTCAGCTCTTGTTGCATCTATAGATTTAATCACACGCTCCCACACATTGTCAGTTTTCTCTTCTTTTTCTGTAATATCAAACCAATTCCAACTGCTTTAGCCTCAGGGATCCCTGCTGTTGTTTCAAGTTGTACAGTAAACAAGGCTTTCATGCTCTCCTCGACCCCTCCCATCATGTTGGGTGCTTGGTAATTGCATATAAAATGTCTCCTCGTGCGGGTTAATCTATCCTCATCTCCTCTCCTTGTGCAGAGTTCAAGGAACCGCGCGTCGTGGAACTGTGGGAAGCTGCCAAGAGAGCCAACCTCAGCGAGGACGAGCTGGACTCGCTCAAGGTGGCGCTTAAATATTTTATATTGACAGTTCCTTGGACAACCCTTTGATGGGTTGTTTTTCACACACCACCTGCTTGATTTTCTAAAGCTGTGGAAAGTACTTTGTGTGTTATGGCTGAACTGAAGTATGACTGCACAAGAGCCCAAGTCTTTATATGGTGGTTCCCACACTACTATACTATTAGTATAATAGTATAGTATCCACGCAACTAGGGCCCTGTTTGCTACCTCAATGCAAATTTAATTTGCATTCAATTAAATTCTGAATTGTGCACAGGGTAGCTAGCATAGAAGGCTTCTAACTGCAACGTTCAGTATCCTGATAATTTATCATTTGGCGTTAAGCTTCTGCCTGTATTTGTGTGCATTTGTCCGCCTTGTCCATTCAGGAGGAGCTGCGTCACTTTGAGACAAAGGTGGAGAAGCACAACCACTACCAGGAGCAGCTGGAGCTCTCGCACCAGAAGCTGCGTCACGTGGAGGCTCTAGGAGACCGGGAGCACATCCAGAGAAACCAGGAGAAGTACAACACACTGTCTGAGAAGACGAGAGAGATGGGCTACAAGGTAGGAAGAGGCGTCGGCCTGACAACTTACTGTTTGTTACTTGACACAAGGCCTGGGGTTTGCAACCAATGTTTCTGATGAACAGATCTTGCAAGGGGCTTACTTTTTGAATAGATAATAGAGCATAATAGGCCTGTTAAGAATTCCTTTGGGGCTTAGCAGATTCTATATGTAGGAGGTTCATGATTGGTGCATGCAACTTTTACTAATGAACTCAAGGCTGTGGAAAAATCACAAGAGCTTATGCAGCAAAAAGTCACTTGAATACAAATTACTAGATGCCTTCATATTTCAGATTGTCATTAGGGTAATAAGATGGTGGGCTGCCAATTTGTTTACATGTGTAAAGACGAGGAAATAAAGTGGTCGACCAGGAGGTGGTTTACGATGAATGGAGTATTCATTATACTCTCTTATTTACAGATGAAGAAACACATGCAGGACTTGACCAATAAGATCTCTCGTCAGGGACTCAACCACAATGAACTCTGAGCGGCTTTGCGATCATCCGTGTGACGATGCAGTGGAGCACCGTGCGCCGTTCCCTGTAGAAGAATCAGTGTTGACCCGTGTCAATTATATCAAAATGATTTTCTACTGCTACATAGTGAGATTGGTTGAAGATCGCCGTCTGTACTGTTGTACATAATGTATACTGTAGATTATGTGATTCACCTGGCAAGGAATAAGCGTAACAAAATGTGTTTTGCTTAAGGACACAAGTTTCTAGTTGCAAGAATTGTATTATATTTTTTACAGTTGCTTACTGTTTAAAGTTGAGGGTATAATTGTTCACAAATCATGACATTTGAGTGGCTAGTGCCAGAGGCATGAGTGTAGATGTTTTGTGTTGGATTGGCCACACTGAATGAGTGATATGTTTTGTGGGGGTTGATGAACAGTTGTTCTAAGCCATCCAACCACACTAGCTATTTCTCCTTTTTGGAATTGTCACATTTTACTGTGTAATTAGTGGAGCTTCACCTAGGCTTTTACCGATGTAATAACTCCTACATTTTGTTAGGGAGGGGGGTATTTCTATTGTTGCTGCCAGGAAAACAAGTTTGGAAACATTAGTTACGTGAAAACACCAACCTTTTAATGGTCAAGAAAATAAGTGGCAAGAACATCTGAAGGGCAACACTAATGTTTTATAAAATATACTTTTATATATTTGCTAATATCCTTGGCATAAATGAGTCACTATTTACATGGTAACATTTACATTAAGATGCCACCGTTTCCCTACCTCAATTTAAGTTCCACGATGGCGTTAAGGTAAGAAAGCTATTGAGTCGAGGGTTTAACAAAAGTTCAGTAGCGCTATAAAGAAGGCTTTCTCATGAGAAAATCCCAGTTTTTTCTTTAGCTCATGCTCTGTAGAGCACAGCCACTGTAAAAATGCATGTATTGAGAAAGGGGACACACCTTTCTGTTGATTGATTTCCATCCTTACACAAACCAGTAGTAGAAACATTGATTACTTTAATAAATAAAGTTACTTTCTGGCTGATTGCTTAATCATGGCCTTCCTGTCTGAATTTATTTTTTAAACTGGCATCTCTCTAAGCAGCTGTCATGTGGAATGCCAGGATGCATTTGTTCTCATTATGCTTTGCTCTAACTTTAATTCCAATTGTAAAGAATAACAGCTGTCCAGTAGTTAACTGCAAACTCAGATTATGTGTAAACGGGGATTAGCTAGTGTGAAGAATCAAGGGAATTTTGGCAGGGTGGGGGTCCAATCCTCAATTGATTTTGTGTTTGGCGTTCCTTCTCTAAAGTCCTTGATATTCAGAGAGCTGTGCGGTGGGCAGGAGGAGGTTAGGTCAGTGAGGAGTCCCTCCCGGCCTACTCTCCAGCTGAGTCAGTCTGTTCTCCCTCCCCTGCGCATGCTCTGCCCCCACTTTCTGGGCCGTTTCCATGGCAGCGATGTCGAGATGGGCGTACCTGATGGAGTCCTCTACTGGTTGGTTAACCAGTGTGGGTTAGGAGGGAGAAAGAAAACAAAGTTAAATTTACATACAAGCATATTAATCCTTTAATATGGGTTCTCAGCTTTTTGTGACACCTTAGCCTAACAGCCATCAACCTTTAGCCATCTGCTCAGCAACAATACAAAATCTCATATTCTCTATTCTTTTTGTCCTTTAACACTATACCCACCTCAGTGATTTTTATATATTTGACAGCACCATTACAATGCACACATTTAAATAGAATTAGGCCAGCACTGTATTTGCTACTGTTTGTACTGCAGTAGAAAATATCAGTCAGGCAGAATAACATCCAGGCTGACACAAAGCAGAAACAACGAAGGAAGACAACTATCTAAATATGGAAAGGAGTTCCAATTTTGTGTCCTTACTGCAGGTCTGCCAAGGTTTACCTCTCACAGCGCTGGCTGGGCTGGAAACTGGAGCTGCCCTGGGCTCCTGTAGGTCCAGCTCCATGTAGAGCAGCTCTCTGTCAGCTCTAGCGGGGCTCACGGGGAGGTTGACATAGTTGACGTTGTCTCTGTGCAGCCTGGCAGCCAAAGACACATAGCTGGGGCTCTCATAGGGAGAAAGGAACGACGTTCCTAGATGAGAAATTGAGGAGTTATACGATTGTGTTGCTCCACAATTATCACCATAATTGTGTGAATAGGGAAAAGGTTTCAGCTCAAGATAGATGACATACTATCTTCAACCAGCCTGAGCTCTCCTCTATTGGGCAAATTCCTCTGTTCATAAGCAGCCCGGGAATCTGAAAACAAGTTCAAGTTGATTAGTCAAATGCAGAGAAACTATGTAAGTATCAGGTGTGGACCTCAAAAAAGAAAATAAGTAAAGAAAATAAAAGGATACAGTACTAACAATTAGCATAATTAAGTACAAGTATCAAAACTGTGCACAATGTCATCTGTTAGTATGTTGTTAGGTATCCAACATTTACTAAGAGTAAGATCAGTGAATTTCAAATAATTTAGTCTTTGGAAACATGGTTGTCTGAACAAGCTCTGTGCTTTAGGGACAGGAGGGGGCAGAGAGGCAGGTGGGTGAGGTTCTGACATCTCTGGATCCATCAACTTACTATTAAAGACACCCAACGCTATTACTATTAAACGAGACTAATAGAATAGTTGTGTTTTTTTTTAATATGCCGGGCAGATGGTGGTCTATTCAGTCAGTGTTATCCTGTGAAATAAGGTCTAACTCATCAATGTATGGACACTTGCAAGCTCTCTCGCTCACACACATAAATACAGTACCTAGTGGATCTGCAGCTGGTAACAGTCCCAACGGTGAAGAATTAGTAACCTAAAAAACAAATAAAAACCTGAGAAATGAGCTGGCCTCTGATTGAAGCTATCCAATATTAAAGACGTCAGCTCTGTAAAAGGACTAAAGGCATAGAGAGCCTTACCTGTGTCACCCCTCGGCTCCCTGCGGAGCGCCACTGTTCTGGCGTGATGTAGTTGTTTGGAACATGACCGCACTGTGGGTGGGTGGAGAGAAAGACAACAACACATTTAATGAAAGTAGAGTTAATCATTCATCACCCATTTTATGACATTTCCAGGGGAAGAAAATGAGCTGACGGCAGCCTAGAAATAACGCAAGAAAGAAAGCCACCAGTCAACTGCTTTTGTGCGGCTCCGGGGGAAATGACAACTTAAAGCCGTAGCTTTTCCTGAACAGACAGGAAGAGGGCTGGCAGACGGGTGAGAGAGGGGAGGGAGGTGTAGATCGGTAGAAATGGACAGATAATGAGAGAAGGGGAAGTGTGATGTCTAAAGGGGAAGAAAAGGCGTGAGAGCTGAGAAGACTGAACCAGACAGGAGGCTGAAACACAGTGCCTCTAACCTTATCTCCTAGTTTTTTTTGGTAACTATTTTCTGCACATTGAATACCTTGCATGCGTGCCCTGCATAGCATTGATGTGAGGTGCTCTCTCTAACTCTAAGGTCTATAGCAATATTGCTATCATCTGCTGACAAATCACACTTGTCTTGTCTTCTACCAGTTTCTACCTATTCCATCACTACTCATTAGACATACAGACATACACATGTACACGCCTACACATTCGGTCAGAAACACTTGAAGCATGTGCGGTTTCCTCTCCTGCTCTGATGATAATTTGCACAGTAAGAGGGGAGGCACTCATCCAAACCCATCCGACAATGAATCAAACACAATGCAAAGGTGTTACACCGCTGGGTTTTAAAAGAGATACCATGACATGATGTTATTTGAAATACATTAAACAAGGTTGCATTCCAGTGAGTTCTATTCTTGTAAAAAAAATGACAATCTGAATTTTAACACATTAGGACATTAATATTTGCTTATAATTATATACTAATCCTGGATTAAATTGATAATCTCTTAGATATCTGACATTAATCCCAGCAATCATTTTGTCAGAATACATTTCTTTCTTCTTTATCAAAGGCTGTTACCTTTTTATTTAAATCTGAGGATTGTTGGCATGTTTTTTCTTTCTCAGTGCTGATCTTAATGTTGTGCTTTCAGGAGTGTCATGGGGACCCATTTATTATCCGTTTTATAATGACAGGTGCCTCTTTGACAGTCTTAATATGTGTTGTGCGTAAACAGGAAAGTATTACAACGAATTTCCACTCTCAAAGTGCAAGCAGAGGAATTAAGGGGAGATTAATGTGGGAGACCAAACAAAGTGCAGCAGAAAGCGATTTGCATAATGATTTGCAAACATTTTGTCTCATTCAATTATTGTCCTTTACTCAATTTAAATTTGAGTTCAAAGAATAACTTGCTAAAGAAAGAATGTTAGCTGGTGTTTCAATTTACAGCTAATCCTTAGCACTGAATATCAAATAATGTGGCATTTTCAAGAGTTTATATTTGCATTGTTACATTTGCATTACCACTTTTTGGTGGTTTTAAAAAGTATTGTTTTGTCCTATCCATGTAATCTGATAAAATTGTATTACCAACAACAGGAGCCATGAAAGGCTAATTGAATTAATCATTGATTGATCTGTTTATTTATTGCATGAGATTGCAACATGCATGAGAGGGCTTCTTTACCTGTGTTTCCCGACAGACAGGGTTGCCTGCCAGCAGTAGTAACCTTGCTGGACATCTCCCTGCACTGTCCACAGAGGGCGCTCTTTCACTGCCCCAGGAGTGGGAGCGCTGCATGGTGGCTTGATGCTGACCGCTCGCCATCTGGATAGAGGGCTCTGTGGCGCTCTGGCAGAGTCCTCGTCCCTGACCACCACCCCTGGCACTCCCCAAGTCCTGGCCCAGTCCAAGTGGCCCTACCCGGGCTGGGGGGTCCCTCAGGTAAAGCCTCTGGAACAAGCTCCTGGGGGTGTCGTAGCGCATCCTGATCAGACTGGGGATGTGGTATTCCTCACTATGCCTGCTAGAGGCACTAGATTCAGTTCTAGAGGTACAAGAGCTGGGCAAGGGGCTAGCAGAAGTGTGCTCTGGAACTGCTACCAATTGAGGAGGAGGAAGAGGGGGGGACGATGGAGGAACAGGTAGGCTGAACGAGGAGCCAAACTCCTCCCCTCCGCCCTGACTGGCTGAGTCCAGACTGCAGGTATACGATGAGAAACTCCCAGAAGAAGACGATTGGCTGCCAGTCACTATTCCAATACCACTGTCCAATGAGCTCTGCCGCCCGCTGTCATGGAGACAGCGGGGGTGGAACTGTCTGGAGGACGGCCGGCTCACGGCATCATAGAGCCGGTCGTCCGAGTTGGTCAGGTCCTTTAGAGTGGAGGAGCTGGACACCGTATCTGTGGAGAAGCGGGCTCTAGAGGTGGGCTCCGCCCATACTGGGAGCCTGCTACCGTAGCTCGTGTCTGATTGGCTGGAGGAGGAACTTGAGATGCTGCTGTGGTCGTCCCCGGCAACAGTGCTGCAACTGTAGGTGGAGGCTGTACAGGAAAATTTTTATATTTTATATTTTATATTATGCAAGTTATTCTTTATAGAATATATTTAGGAATGCAAAAGTAAAGCACTTGATAAGGCCTTACGTCCTTAGATGTATTAATTATTATTATGATGCATCATATGCCTGAACTGCGTCCGAAAATGAATGAATAGTAACAAAAGTGAATATTAAATAAACTGTTATACTGGAGCTGAATGTACTTGAACTGCTGGGTCTGCTGCAGAGAGAGAGCATGCTGAGCCTCTTCTCTAACGCAGATGCCTCCTGGTTGATTCGCTCCTCTGATGAAGTCGGCTGAGCGCTGGGATCTACTGATGAGAACAGAGAATGCAATTTATTTGATACACTGAGTAAATAGGGGTTCGTGTTCGTTGTGTGCTAGACTATTAAAATCCATTTAAAACTCTGTGGCCGCTGATCAACCGCCACCTGGATTTTTAGGATGAACACATGAACATAGTTCTGTGATGAGGGTGTGCGTTTGTGTGTGTGTGTGCGGGTCTTTGTGCATAACAACGAGGCGTCACCAACCTAACTCCTAATTTTCCGCCCTCTCCTATAGCTGGTAATGGAGCACTAGCCATATGCCAAGTTTGCTCAGTACTGTAGCTCAGCTCGGTAAGAGTTTGCTAATGCTGCTAGTTAGCGCTAATTATAGCTACTTCACAGCACTGAATGTCTCAAGAGTTAAAATGAGTCACCCTAGCAAGGACACAAGATATGGTTGACAAGATAATAAAAAACACATGGATGTTAAAGGTGCTTTACAATTCACGCACTTTTGCAGTTTTCTCATTAGGATTATCACTATTGATTGAAAAATACTGTACAGGCAACTGAACACCACCGGAGCCATCAACTGTTGATGATATGCCTACTCTATGTCACCAACTGAAAACACGTGTGTGTGTGTGTGTGTACGTGTGTGTGTATACATATATAGTCACGGAGACACGTGTGGTCACAACACTGGTAAAAACAAATGGATGGTTGTTAACACAGTTCCATATCTGCACAACCATATTTGGCAGGTGTGCGCTGCCCGTGCCGGCATACTATAAACGTGTCAGATCCTGGGTATGTACTGTATGTAGTCATGTAACTGTATTCTGTTTTCCACTGCCACTAAACCCTCCGTCTCTGAATGAGCAAATGCTTGTGAACTTAGCAGTAGGTATGATAGAAAGGCCTACGGTATGGAACACACACACGGCCCCTTAAGCCACACAGTGCCCCCGTAGGGCTTTGAGCATGTGATGTTTCCTGTAGCCCGGCGCCAGACAGAAACATGCTAACTTTGCACACTTAACACCCACTAAACCCTCATAGGTCCAATATAGAGCTTTCTAATTTGCATGTTTGCGTGCGTGTTTGTGTCCCAGTGTTAGTGTCAGGAAGAAAGTGAATATTTGTGCGTGCGCGCGTCTACACACCCCCACCTGGCAAGGCTGGTCGGAGGCCATGTGGCCCCCTGCTGGGAGAGATCCCTCGGACGATGCAGTCAAACAGGAGACTGATCTGCTCCCCTTCCGAACAGCTCAGGAAGAAAACGCCAGCCCCTGGCAGGACGGAGGAGGGGGGCGAGACAGTGAGCGATGCAAATGATGATGAGAAAGCACATTTTGGTGGAATAGGCAGTGAATAAGAACTGAATAAGAACGCGGAGTAAACAGATTAATTACATTACACTGATGAAGGCCAAATACATTTTTCTAAACCTCAATTCACCTTTGGCAGTGTAATGTAATTAATCTGTATTTTTCATCATACTGTAGAAATTATCACCTATTCAAAGAATGTAGTTGTACTATAGTACATTGGATTAAATTCCTGTGGAATATTGGAAAAGACCTTGTACATGGTCTTGAACTACAGTATCAGGAGGTTACTGTGAGTCAGAAATGGTTTGCTTTAAACCCATCAATTCCCGTCAACAATTCCCATCAACTCAGACAAACAGGTAGAGAAGTTATTTCATACCAGTAAGATTTTCTTTCATCCAGTGAACTATAACTGTGTAGCACACTGCTTAAACTTTCACTGAGCTACAGTATACAGTACAGTGCATTTACTGTAATGTGGTCACCATGTATTTTATGGTGGCAGCTTCTGTGGTGTGGTCTGCCTTTCATCAGTTCATATTTTAAACAGTTCCTTCCCAATGTGAAAATACAATGGGTTATAAATACCAGTCTATGATCTAGACATTCAAATAAAACATTCCTATAACAAGCTTGAATGGAGTGGCTTCCATATATTTTTGTTAAATGGGTTGAAAGTTCCCAAAAGGAGCAAAGTGGAGTGTCACAGACCGATCTATTTCCATCTTCACTTTAGCCAAAACCAGCCATCTGTGAGGCGAAATGTGTGCTGTGAACAACTGGTTGTAGGGTCCACATGGACAAAGGCAGACCCAATTAGTCAAAGAACACTGATCCCACAAAGACATAGGACTTGCTCCAAGCATTTTAAAATCTACTTTTCTTCATATCAAATACTGACAGTAGTTAGTGTAAGGTGGAGTGTAAAGTGAAGGTGAACACTAATTCAGCCAATTACCAAGGGCTTAATACTCTGCACTATAATACCGTTCTTAAAATGAGGGTCGTGAGATGATGTTAAATCTTTTATTTTTTAATTATTCTAAATCTAAGATTATTGTTTTAGTCAAGTTTTATTTTAATATACTGTAGTTGTATTATGTTATGTTCTATCTAGTATTAATATACTCGATTGTTCTAATCTAGTCTTATTACTACATTTGTACCTTGGGTCAATAGCTTTTTCCAACAGAACAATCACCATAATGGCTGTCAGAATGGGTTTGCACATGAGGAGTGCTCGCTAATAAAAAGAGCTTCCACTTCTCAACTTGAAGTCTACAGCCAGAAATAAACCCCTCTAGGTCCAGCATAAAACCGGGTGAGGTGCAGCTGTGTTTGTTTAAAAACCCTTTGTTAGCACACCTTTGATTGATGGTTAATGTATAAATAAATGCAGGAAGCAGACATAAAGGAACTACAACACAAGCTTATACTCGTGTTTTAACTGACAATGTGTTAAGTCTCCCTTTCTAAGCCCGGGCCAAGAATGCCACTCCACTGTAATATGTAGAGATGGTATGTCCAGTCTGCTGTGATAGGCTACACAGCCACAGAGGGCTGTGTGACCACCAGAGGGGAGGCTGGTATTTATAGCTGCTGCTTCATCATTGTGGTGAAACCAGAGACCCCCCGCCCCAGAACTCAGTTATTCCTGTAGGAGCCATGAGTCTGCTCATCACTGGCTCATGTGCCTGCCCCCCACACACACACAAATGTTAGTATGTGTGGGCATGCACAAACAAGCATTCCTTTAGTGACTAAAACCATACTTGTTTTCTGTGTGGCTTAATACACACAACTATACTATCAACAAGAGGCAACAAGCGAGTTGTCATACTCGCCCATTCTCTGAAAGTCAGGGACACAGCATTTGCCAACTAGCCGAGTGGAAGTTTCTCTATAGGAGGTCATTAGTGCCGCCGTCCTCCCCCTTAACACTTTCTTCTCAGTCCGGCTAATGCACACACCGCACACCTCGAAACATAAAAATGACTCTCATTCTTGGTATACAAGCACGTATTAAATGGCCGTTCAGAGAATACCTACAGTAGCCTCTGACACACATGCAGGCACACTCGTTCACAAATTAATATGCAGAATTATGTTTCAGTATAAACAAGACAAAGTCAAAATCTAATGTAAATCAACAGTGTGTTGCTGGCGGTTCAAATACATTAATACAATTTAAGTATAAGGATATTAGACAAACTTAAACATTAAATAAAACAATTCTCACAGCCCTATAGAAATAGTCCCTAAAATAGTGGGAAAGATGGGAAAGTGAGGCAGGAAACTGTCTTTTAGTGTAGTGTAAAGGCTACCGTAATCTAACCAGCTAGAAACTTGAAGAGTAGCAAGTCCAAAAGAATTGTAAAGCATCTTATAGACTGACATGACGAACACGTCCTTTCACCAGTCCAAAATGCTTGCATTGCACAAATTCTCAACACTGAGCCACAACAACTGTGCTAATATGATGCGTCCAGTGTTAATTTCGTTGACTAAGACTATAACGAAAAATATTCGTCAACGAACCTTTTTCACAGACAAAAACTAAATAAAAACTAAATAAAAAGTCT
>JAOEHI010051560.1:0-18407 GCA_025447815.1 Percopsis transmontana | reverse complement strand
ATATATACACAAACACACACACACTAGACAGCCGACACTCAGTTTCAGGTAGCCTTCAAGATAATCCACCATCGTCATGTTATTACCCTCCTCAAGCCTTCATAGAATTCCACTAAGATTATATACAGGTATTACCTGTCCATTGCCCACACACTGTCCAAAATAGATAGCATGTATAGATTTATTAAATAGACACTCCTTGATGTGTGCCAAATTCAATGAATTTGTTAAATTAAACAAGTGTAACGTGTTGTGCTGAACCCGGGGGGGCATGCCCCCCAAAAACAACCCACCTCATTTTCCCCCCTAAACCCCCCCCCCCCCACCCCCCCCCCACCCTATGCAATTTTGGGGGGGGGGGGGGGGGCCATAAACACTGATTTGAGACGCCGTTCATGACACCCAAACAAAGCAACCAGCGGTCAGGCAGGGCATTCAGATTAACAGCATCTGCGGTTACATAATGTTTGCTTTGTGCCATATCCACGTAGGAAGGGCAGGAGCTCAACCCAGGCCAGCACAGTGTCTACACACACACACACACACACACACACACACACACACAGAGTTGAGAGGTTAGGGGACGTAAGTGGGGAATGCATCGAAAGGGAACCTAAATGCAGGGTGCTGCAGGTAATCTCATGTACATGTTGTGAGATTACACCACTTTTCTATCCACTGAAGATGTAAAACTACAGCGGTTGTGGCCACGTGCATTTCTATAAAAAGCACAGAAATGAGAACCAACCTGTTTAGCATGTTGATGACGTCACTGCTTAACAGAGGCCTCAACCATTTCAAACTCATTCATTAGCCCATTCATCTTAAAAGGTAAAAACACAGCTCTATCCTTTTTCCCCTCCCCTAAAAGCAGAATCAGAATTTAAACATGACAGGTAAGCTATTGTGGCCTGTTATCTTTGCGAGGTTAAAAAAAAACAAAGCCCTGTAATTGCATGTATTTAAAGTCAAGTACTGCAAGTACTAGCTTGGGGTTTAGATTCATGCAGGTGTCATGCTTAAAAGTAAAGACTATGTGAAACGGATTTAAGGAGAAATGGTTTATTTCTCTAAACGTGACATTAAGATAGAAACAGTTGAACCTGCACCATATAGCATAGACTGACCCCGTTGATGTTCTCCTTACTCCAGGCCAGCCCTCGGTTACCTGCCATCATTTTTTAACAATCTTTCATTTCTCAGCTGTTCGGTACCACCCGTTTCCATCCTCGTCTCACCTGTACTCGCTTTCTGTTGTCAGGAAGACCGCATTGGCCGTCGCTTTGCCCCTCTTGTCCATCGACTCTGCAGTATTTCAGGGCTAGATGTCCCGGAGGACGGGCGACAATGGCCCAGTTTTCTTGAACCTCTACGGGGGTTCTGTCCCCTGGCAGGTTGGCCTTCTCCCCGTCCTCTGTGGTGCTGGACTCCAGGGCCTTTTGCATGCTCTTGAAGAGGCTGTGTAGAGTCAGCACCACCAGGGTGCACAGTACGTACATGATCCTCCTGTATGTGAAGTGTAATGTTCTGCAGGTGCTTCCTCTGGGCGTCTCAATCCAGACGGTTAGTTAAGAAGACGAGAAGTTCAGATGATGCCTCGGCTCCCAGGTTGCCACAAGTGAAAGACCCTTAGGTCACTGAGACACCATTAACAGGTCAACAATGCCAAAGATGACACTTTCTTTGGTTCATGTCGCGGGATATTCAAATAACTAAAACAAAAACTGAGTAAACGGTTAAATTACAAAACAACTTGGCAGTAACAAGTCTAGCTTAATTCCTCACTCACATTCAATCTCTAGTGAGAGTGTTTGGACCACTTCAACAATGACCAAGCGCCCCAAAAGCTCATCGGGTCCGTCTTAATCCGTAGCCCTCTTTCTCCTGGCCGTCAGAGGGATAAAACGCCTGCTAGTGGAACCGGTCTCGCTCACTCTAACACGCAAGCCCACACCTGCTATTGTGCCTCTCACCCGTTTCACCTCTGTCCTAAAGCCTGCCCACTACCGTTCCACGGAAAATAAAAGGTTTGGACCTTGTCCTGTTGTCACTGCAGCTGCTGACAGTTTGCCAAGCTGACAGAGTCCAGGTAACCCAAGCCCTCGGAGGGTATTTTGTTGTCTGAAGGTAATTCAGGATGCCTTACACTCATTCGCTCACACACAGAAAGACACTTGCTACAGTGTTTGCCACATGCAGAAACAAGGAAAACGTAAAGTCTCTGCCCGCGTTGTGGTCAAAAAGCATTTCCTTCACCCACACCCACCCACAGGAGAAAAGGAAAGAAGCAGCGCTTTTCCCTAATCTGCAAGGTCTCCAATGTCACCTCACTCCTGACGGCAGTTTACTGGCTCAGTCCCAGCTTGGTGGCCTCCTGGTTAAATAAGCACGTGTTCCAAGAGGGTAGCCCAGCTGTCTCTGAGGTAGAGGCACCGTTACAGAACAGCGCGAGCTGTTCCCTTTCCGGTTCCACTCGCTCAGACAGTTGTGCGTCGACGGCCATTGCAGCACTCAGGAGATTATTGCACTGACAGGTTACATTAAGGCTTCACCTCATTAGAGAGTGATCTCCCTCCCCCCCCCCCCCACTCTCATTCACTTTCCATGTCAAGCGCCGTCCCTGGAATCCGGCCTTCTGGCCATCTGTTGCCGGATAAGCGCTAGGATGAGGCACAGATGACGTAACGCATAAAGTCTACTTTTATTATTAATGTATTAATGTTAAAAACCATAAACAGATACTACCATTCAGTGATATCTGGAATCCTATTGGTTAGCAGAATGGTGAGCTAGTGTCCATTGCCGGCTTGGTACGCGACAGGCCCCGGTAACATCACGGCAATCCCATAAACCCTGGCAAGCCTTCACAGCGGGAACTGACAGGGTAACTCATGTCCTCTGAAGTGGGATGTGTAGCCGTGGTTTGGTCGGTGAGGACACAGCGATACACGTGTAACCACACTAATAGAGCTAAAGATCAATTGTAAACTGTATAGGGAAGGATTCTGTATACAGTGTGATACAACCCACTGTGGGGACTCTATACAGTGTGATACAACCCACTGTGGGGACTCTATACAGTGTGATACAACCCACTATATACAGTCCCCACAGTGCGATACAACCCACTGTGGGGACAAAAGAACCGTTTCTAGTCCAGTGGCCGCTCTCAAGGCGTGAAGATCGAGTGCTGGAGATTGAGTGGGACAAACTGGCACCCATGCACGTTCACCGGTGTATGCAAGAGTACTGCAAGCCAAGTCACATAGCCAGAGAAACAGCACTTCACTCACTAGGGGTTCATTTAACTGACGCATAACAAGAAGCCTGAGCAGAAAACATTTGTCCTAACAAAAAACAACAAATCAAACAAACAGTAAAGACGTGGCAACAGACACATTAGCAGACACGGGACCAAGGATTTCCTTGTAGGTTTACTAGGTAGTTGAATCCCCAAGGCCTTGGCTAAAATGAAATGTTGGGTAGGAAAGTAAATTCATATAAAACTGGGGCACATCGATTCCACACCAGAAAGAAGGCAACAGCAACATGCTGCAAGCCAACCGAGCTCACAGCAATACATTTTACAAGCAGAATTGTAAGGAGCTGAATTTTTACAACACACGCATAATAACCACATACAGTACACATACAGTAATCCATTTGACTAATAGATTTTTACTGCATTCTTGAAATGATGCTTCTGGTCAAGGCAGCATCTTATCACTGAAACTCGTTTCTACAGTAATTCACTCTTTAATTACACTTTGGCTCACTTTACAGCAAGTTTATGCATTTCTAAACAACCAAATATAGACCGAGTGAAAGAAGTTCTCGTCATGCCATGAAATGTCCATAACAATCACTGCCTCATGCTAGCCATAGTACTGACAGCATAAAAGATGGGGCAGTAAGCATGTTCTCCAACAGTCCTGGGACAGTAGAATGAACTATGACAATATAATCCACAGTTTGCTTAACCGTGACGTCGTCAATTGAAAGTTAACCGCCTGACCTTCAGCTAGACTACTTATGTGTAATTTAGTTTACCAAAATTACAATAATACAACAGTAGTCTTTTCAGATTTTTGCCACATTGGAAATAAACCAAATATTTAGATTATTGGGAGGGACTATATTCTGTGTTGATGTTGCTATAGTGGAGTCTGGAGGGCCACTAGGAGACTCAAAACAGTTTGCACTGTTTTTTGTGACACCATAAAACTACAAAAACCTAATTCGACATATTGCTTAAGTTACAAGACCTAAGAGAGGTGTGGTGATGAGAACATCTGATTTCCTACGAAACACTAGACTCAGAGTGCAGGGGCCTCGTTACAGAAAAATATCTTAACTGCTTGTCCTAGCTTAACTTAAGTTTCAAAGATAAGAAAAATACTTTATTCCCAAACTCAACTCAAGAAGCAATTCCTAAACTCATGGCTGTGTCCCATCCTATTTTAAGAAATCCTAGCCAACTATAACTATAAATTGGATTTTTCAGTCGGTAGTCGACCCGTCATGACTATCTTTGATTAGAACGTACCGGTAGGCTGCTCCAGAGGGACAAGCCATAATACCGACGGCTCTCACTTCTATTATAGACATGTCGATTAAATTCAAAATGAATCGCCTTGGCAGTTTATATATACGCGGTACGGGAATTTTAATGCGTCATCCTACAGTTTGAGTAGCCTTTCAATCGTATTTCGTGTTCCTCATCGCCATACAGACCCAACAAGAGGGCTGCTGCCATTTTTGGCAGTCATTTTGAATTTAGGACAGGGTCTATGCCTTCCTAATTTAGGATTCCTAACTTGGGAAATCCCTAAATTAGGACAGTATAGCTATCCTAAATTAAGATAGATAAGGTTTTTTCCTAAATGCAATTATGAAACACGTTTCTGTAATACCAAAAATCCTAAATGTCATCCTAACGTTTTGTCTGCATTCTGCTATCCTCAGTGAGAGCATCCCTGTTAGTGTTACCCCAAGGCCAGGCACTAATGTTCTCTCTCATTCACTCACTCAATATCTGAATGTGTTTAACATCCATTACCATGCAAATGCTGTGGCTAAAAAGCTACAAAGTGATCTTCTTAATGGAGCCTAAATTAAACCATCTGCCTTGACTACAGACACATTTGAGAATTTGTCACGGCTGGATGGCCCTAGGTTCAGTATTTATTTGTCAAATCTTGGGTTGCGGGTTTCCATTCCAACACTCTTGAATAATAAAATGCACTAGATCAGGATGTTACACCTCTCTTTGAGCAAACAGTCTGAAAGCATTGAAGAGATACATATTTTACTTTTATATTGTTGCAGTGTCTGTAAAAATAGCTATATTTATTTATTTAACTGTCAAAAAGGATACTTTGCACCTCTAGACTAACCCTAATAGCATTAATTATCACAGTGCTGGCTTGAAATATAATGTATGTTAAGAATATTTAGCATGGCAAAACCATCCTGAGCGCCAAGCAACTCAAGTACAAAAACCTCCATCAGCTGTTTACAGAACCACCATCCAATCAGCGTCCAGGTGGGAAGTATAGTTGGACAGCAGGCAAGTTCTTGTGTTCAGAAAATCGTCCCATCATCTGCATCATCGCAGATAAAGGCTCATTATTATGATTGATTCAAGGTGGCCCAATACCCTGATAATTATTTGATTGACAACGATTGGCACAGCTTTTACGACAAACTTTGAACGCAGTTTCCATAGCATAAGCAAAGCGGATTGTGCCGTGTGTGTGCCCAGCTATATCATGGAATAATACCACAGCATGATTAACACCCCCACCTGCTGGCTATTCAGAGGCGTTTCAGCTTTCCAGTAGAGCACAAATCTGCTTCCTATCAGAAGAGGCTATTGCATAATTCCTCCATGTGCGCATGCATGACGTTGTAGAGAAATGTTTTTACGCGAAGTAGCCTATGCCCTCTCAACAACAACAAAAGAGAAAGTTGGCCTGGTTGTCCAGGAAAGAGAGCGGCACAAAATAATGTGCATTCAGACATTCACGTGTCCATCTATCCTCAACAGTCTATCCAACCTTATATCTTAACTGATCAAAAATGTGTGAATATACTAGCTGCCCCCTGCAACTCTGGAAAGTGGTCCAGCTGACTATGAAAGACTTTGTGAAGATATAGGAGCGCTATCCAGTGCAGTGTCAATAGCATCCACACAGAGTCGGGAGGAGAGCACCAAACGGGAAAGAAAGAAAAACAGTCGCTTAATTAATAAAATAAAATAGGGAGGGGCCGACAAGTAAAGTCAAATTTGGAGTAGATCATAGCTCCACCTTAGCTGAGTCAATGCAGTTATTTTTTCAGACGGGACACTCAAACAGCAGTAAGAACGTGTACTGTTTGCGTTGCCTGGCTACAGTCCCCATTCCGTACGTTTTAAACTTAGTGGCCCTCCAATCACACTTAATCACACTTAAAATTCACTTCCATAGAAATTTCTCAAGTAAGCCAGTGCTCCATCCTGTTTTTGGACAAACCCAACTCCTTTAATGGAGTGTACCACTTCTGACTCCTACCGCTGGAATGCTCTGCCAGCGATGACGTGTGAGGTCCCGAGGCACTGGAGGGAACAAAATGGATTGTTCCACTGTGTCACTGCGTGTTGTGTTTGTTTTATTTTCAGGGGTGTCCTTTAACAGCACCATGTAAAGTTTGGAACTGGGAAGCACAATATCTGGGCCTCTCAGAAGCTCAAGGGGATCATTTTACTCTTTATTAAAGGGTTGTTGCCATCTGCAGAAAAGGGCACTAAACCATGAGTCAAACAAACCCGTTTATTTATGGAATATCCGTTGGTTTATCCAGTAATTCCAGACACACCCTTTAGGCTGTACAGTCTCGTTTCTAACCGCTTGCATGTGCTACTCGCTCCTCAGTGGAAGATGTATAATTGTGAAAACCGCAAGTCGAAACAGACACAGAGACGATGAAAACTAGGCTGTTCTGGGTCAGTAGGACTAGGTGAACTGTTGTCACCGGCGTACAGTAGCCTACCCTTCACAGTTCCATGGCTTTAAAATAAAAACGCTGAGAAAACAGCCTTTTGTTGTTGGTGTATGGTTTTCACACGCGTAGAAAATGCTCGACAAGTGAAACGCATAAAAGCATCTGCAATGCTATTAGTTTCACTCGTTTCAGGGGTGAATATATGCCACTTCTACAATGCACGCAATTGGGAACTTGAGGGGAAAATATTGCAAAGATTTAAATCAAGCACATTATAGCCTACATATTCCGCACTTTGTCAGCTGGCGTGGTTAAACCACCGCAACGTTAGACAGTTTAAACGTGCGTGTGCGTTGATAGTTTTTCGAATACGATATAAATCCAAACTTACCTCTGGTCCGACTGGGGCTACACTTCTTGCTCCTATTCTTCAAGTATATTCCGTCAGTTTTTAGTAAACATACGAATACGCGTATTACTTGGAAAAATAAAAGCCGTGTAATACAAACGTCAGACTGTTTCCATTTTGAAGTGCCGTCCACAGTCAAGACTCAACTCAGCTGAAAGTTGGAGTGTGTTTGACGCACGCACGCCCGCGCCACACAATGCAGAACACGTGAACAGATGTCCAGCCCGCGTTAATAAATAAAACAGCGAAGTGCCGTTACTGGTCTGTAGTGAACCTTTTCACTGCACAGAAATATAAGCATTACAGAATGAATCCCCAGAAACAGCTGTTACTTAGCATCATTTTCCCTTAGAGTCAGCGAAGAAGAGACGTCTGATTTCCCCCCCCCCCCCGTCTTTTACGTGCACGCATTCACGCACGCACTTAACTCACCGGCGGTGACACAATCTGTACCGGTTTGCTACATTTGTTTTTAAATATATGTAAACATGATTGATGAGTACTAAATGTTAATGGTAATTCAAACACTGCCTATTTACAAATGAATACTTAAAAAGCATGCCTTAATTATATATTATTAGGCCTATAAGCCTGTTAAGAAATTATTTTGAAAATATTAGGCCTATTGTTTCCATATGAAAGTGTATGATTTACCGCTAGGGGTAGCAGCAGCCATTTATGAAACACTGCCTCAACGTTTGCATTATATCAAGAGATAATATTTAAAAACTGATTTGTCTTTTATTTTGTACATCGATTGAATAACACACATAGAAATACATAGTTCAAGATGTTACATTACATTGTAGGATACACCGTTCTCCAATATCATACTACTGTAGTACATTCAAATTCAGGGTATACCAATATTGCAGCTCTACCATCTCAAACATAATAATTTACGGCTAGGATTAATTTTGGAACATAAATAATAACTATGAATAAAAATATAAAACACAATTCCTATATAATAATAATCACCCACTGATGCCTCTCCCGGCTGAGATGTAAGCTGAGATCTGGTTTTAGCTCTGTATTCCCGCATTTTTCCTTTTTCAAGACAGACACAATGAGCACTTCCTCTTACTTCCTGGACATTTTCCTGCTCTGGGGCCTGACACACACACACACACACACACACACACACACAATCAAGTCACCTGGAAATCCGTCTATTAAAATCCCTAAATGTTATCACAGGCTCAGTTGCATATGACAGAACCTGAAGCAGACTTCAATATTCCCCAGTTTCAGGCTGTACAGGGGACATGGAGACAAACGGCCACAGACCACATAAGCACTGTAGCAGAAACCAAGTAGTTCAAACACAATGTTTTTTAGTGCTACACACATACTCGCTAACACTACGTTTTTTAGTTACTTTAGCAAGCATCGTTGTAATGACTAAGCGAAAAAGAAAAGAAACGCTAGCTCCTGCTTGACTTTCTTGCCTTGCTTCTAGAGGTGACTAACTACAAAGCATATGGCTGCTGGTAAAAGCCAGTTTAGCGAAGGCCATAACGAGGGGTGACGTAGGGGAGATGGCAGAACTGAGAAGCACATTGCAGCTGCAGAGCCACAGCAAGGTACTGTGGGAAATGGAGTTTCATGAACTCGTCTCTCCGCGGTTTTCTTTACCACTGCACGTGTGTGAGAAAGGGCTCGAGGCTGTTGTTCTCTTCAGGTGGTGTCACTTGACCCCCCCCCCTGTCCCATATGAATCCACCCCCCTACCCCCCCTGTCCCTCTATTTCTTCTCTGTTTCAGCCGCCTCGCCTTGGTCCTCCCTCTCCTGCTCCATGGGTCGTAACTCCACGCTCAGGAGCTCCTCCCCCTGGTACCGCGGGGTCATGCGGATGATCAACGAGCTGTCGGTTGCGTCGGAGACCGCGTCGCCGGCGTCGCCGTCGTCCGGGGGCGCGGACGGCGGGACGGGCGACCGGCGGTGCATCGGAGAGGGAGGGGGCATGGGGGAGCCCAATGAGGAACCCTAAGGGGGACACACAGAAACAAAGATGGACACCAGCAAGAAGAAACACTACTTGGATGCTATGTCATTAGCCTGGTTAATAGTGAGACAGTATATTTCAGAGGGCTTGTCGCTACAAAATCATTCATTATGAATGATTCAAAATCATTCATATAACATTATTCATAGAACAGCCCTATTTGTGGATGATGGTACGTAAATGTTAAATCCACACATTATGCACACTTACAGCTACTGGGTAATTAGTAAAAACGCCTATTTTGCTGGGCTGCTTATGTGTCTGGCCCACACGTTTGCATACACCAATGTAATCCTTCTGTTTTCTTTCTGCAACGGGGTTGGCTCTTTGTCTACTGATTGTGATACTGCACACATTTCAGTCACGATGGCTTAATTATTTAAAACCATTACATTACTGTCTTCTCAAGACCACCTGTTATCAGGAAGCGGGATTGAGCCATAGTTCAAATTAGGTCGTTTAGGTGGATTGTGTGTGTGTGTGTGTGTGTGTGTGTGTGTGTGTGTAATACATCTTGAATGCAGAAACAAGTCACACACTTTCTTTTTCAAGACAATTACAATTTGGTCATTTAGCAGACGCTTTTTTCCAAAGCGACTTAAAATTACATGCTGCTATGCTCAGAGATGCTTACAGGTGGGCCAACTCTGGGGTTTCGAACCCACAACCTTCTGGCCTGGAGTCCAACACAAAATATGCCAATGCCATTCATTTTTAAGATTGTCATTGGAGGTCAAGGCTGGGCTGATTCTTTGTAACGGTTTACCTCAGGCTCCAGGGGTTTGTAGCTCTTCTTCAGCTTGGCGAAGGTTCCCTCCATGCCGGCCTGCTCGGTAACTTTCAACGCCGCCTGGAACATCTTGGGCGTTTCCGGTCTGGGCGGAATGACCTCCACTTTCTCCTTCGCCTCCTCCTTCTCAGGCTTCTGATCCTTTGTCAGCATTTTCCTGGAGGGAGGAAGAGAAACGGAAGTTGAGAGAATGTGGGGACAGCTCAAAGTATGCCAAATGTGGGTCAAAATGGCTACGAACACCTTCACAGGAAAACACAAGAATCATACACTGACGCATTCACACCCCGTCTGTAACACACGTTCACACACACAACACGTGCGCGGTACTCCTCCTGAACACCACTACTGTCACATAACTAGCCTGAGCGAGGAGCTAAATTGAGGCCATGGCAACCAGCGGAGGATCATGGGACTGTACTTATCAGGCCTGACTGGCTGCCTGCCCTGCCAGATAACACAGTCAAGGACTAACCTGACCTCAATCAGGATCTTATGCTGCACTTAATCCTGACTGGGACAAACAGAGAAAGAGAGGGGGGGGGGGGTAGATGGAGAGATAGAGAGAGCCTGCAAAGTAGCAAACAGAGAAGGAATGATGGTAGCTGGACCAAGTCACATCCCATAATGTGTTACCGATCATGTTTTTAGAAGAATTTGGTGACTGTCTGTAAAAAGCGCTATGTAGGTTTGTGGAGAATTAGTTCTTTTGTGTGTGTGTGTGTGTGTGTTTATTGAGTATTAGTTTCCAATTGGTGGGCCCTGCTGTTTGTCAGAGCCCCGCTCCCTGGCCCGAAGACTGGGCGTCCCCCTCACTTGGCCTTCTTTCGGAGGAGTTTCTGGGACTCCGGGTAGTGCACCAAGATCTCGGCAAGGTCTTTCTTATCCAGGATGAAGAGGTTGGCGAATCCATGAGCCTTCACATTGGCCGTGCGCCTATTCCCGCCACCTCCAGCCAGCAAACTGGCCAATCACAGAAAAGACTTGTTATGCTCAAAACGTACCAATCGACAAACGACAACAGCATAGAGATTGACCCACTGCTGTTATGCACAACATAACTTTCTAAACAAATGATAACAATGTGAAATAGGCCCTACGGTACATCTAATATGTAGACAACTATGTTGGAAATGAACTCTGAGAAGCCCCGTCCCTTCAGTCAAATCTTGACCGCTTTTCTTACGCCGCTAATCAAATGTTCTGCGAAATTAGGTTAGAGGAAAATGAAAGGCGTGAGCCCCAACCTGATCTCTCCGAACACAGAGCCGGCCCTTATGGTCACAAACACAATCTGCAGGTCGGGACCGCCCACCACCTGCACCTCCCCCTGCTTGATGATGTACATCTCCCTGCCGATCTCCCCCTGGAACGGAAGGAACAGACGTCACACACACACACACACACACACACACACACACACACACACGCACACGCGCACACACACGGGCATACACTTCTAGATACCTTTTTGCAGACAAAGTCACCTGGCAGGTAAACCACAGATTTCAGCCTCGTTAGCAAATCAAACACCATCTGTCTGTCACAGCCCTAAGGGAGAGGAAATGAAAGGTAGAGGGGGTGAATTGTGCTGCTACTTCTGATACTCAAGTTGTTACTGTGCACAGTTGTGTTTCACAGCATGAGGTGAGCTGGGGAGTCCACGTGGGGTTCTGGGGATGCTATCACACAGTCAAGGAGCGCACCTTTAAATACAGTGAACAAAATACAGTCAAAAGGTACGAGGTTTATCTGGTGTTTGTCTGCGGGTGCACCCGTTTAGTCCTGCCTCTTACTGACCTGAAAAAGGGCTACTTTACTGACGATAGCATAGTTGACGTCTACAGCGATGTCCAGCCTCATCTTTGCGGGCAGCTGGATGAGCAGCTCCTGCTCGTCTGCGTGAGACAGAGACAGGCTCAGGAGACTGTCCGCAACAGCGTGTCAGGCAGCTTTAAGCCACCACTGTGAAGGCTCCATTGCTGGGGGCGGCAAGGTTGCTGGGTTGGGTGGCTTCTGTCAGGACGACTCCCAGGGAAGGGAGTCGTCCTGGCAGAAGCCACCCAAACAAGCAATTCGATGCTGGGTCACCAATATAGCTTACCCAGCATGCCCTGGATCTTCCAAGTGTAGTCATACCAGGTCTTGATCCGGTTCTGGACTTCACTGGGGATATTATACGAGGTCATGTACTTGATGGTGCTGTCCATACAGGCCCGGTAGTAGTTTTCGCCCGCTGTCGCAGCTCCAACCACGTCTCTCATCTGTTTCAGTTTTATTTATTTATATATCTATAAGTACCGATATTCAAAAGATTTAAGGGACATTAATAGTTCATTGATTTGATCAACTCACCTGGCCGATCATGATGGAGAAGGCGAAGACGCCGACGAAATAGTTGATGAGCTGAAAGCAGATTTCAAAGACGGTGGTGGGATCTGGCAAGCCTCCGATTGTGATCAACGTCTTCACAGCAAAGTAGTAGCAACGGATATAGCTATGCATAAAAACAAATAAAGATAATCTATATGTTTACATACATTTATAGATAAGAGCTCTCTTTCAATGAATAGCTAATTGATAAATAATTCAAAATTAAAGGTGGTGGTTGATTCCTATTAAGTTCTTGCCAAATTTGTGTAAAACATTAACCTGCGAGCATAAAGTGTATGTGAAGCGACTGCCCTCTACAGGTCAAACACGGGCTACTGCATTTTTATAAGGTGAAAATGTACATCCTTACGCATTGCCTTTTCCATTGTAGACCCACTTGGTAGAACCCAGTCCTTCGTAGTCAGAGCCCAAGTAGAACAAACAGGCGTTGATGTGCAGAGAGTACAGAAGGTAGGCGGTGGTTCGTATTACCCTGAAATACGACAGCAAAGCATGTGGATGCCAAACCGTGAGCGGAACAGCTCCCCTAGTGGCTATACAGGTTGTTCATGTGCTGTGTTATAACTGTATGTGTGTAACATGTATGGCAGGTGGGTTTGTATGAAAGTACTGGTGACTGTTGCTACCTGTAAATGTAGGCTTTCTTCATCACAGCTTCCATGCGATCGTTAAATTCAAAGAACGCCATATACTTGGAGAGAGACGACAGTCTTGTATAAGTTATTCATATTCAACACGCTACTGTACATGGTGTCATTCAAGCTACATCTAACTCAAATCCTCACCTTCAGTAGACGGGGGAACCGCAGAAGGGAGTTAACTCCAGTGAAGTAGTAAAATATCTCCATGGGAAACAGACTTATTATATCCATCTGTAGGACAGAAATGACCAATATCATAGTCTATAGGTGGGAAATATACATATTTGTAATTATTGTCTTTGTGCTACTGCCAAACCGTGCTCTCTTTACCTTGAATCTCTCTGTTGACATGTAGTTTTCTCTCATGTCCTTTTTATCACTCTGTAATACAAAGTTCCAGGTCAAAGCAGGGGTCTGTTCCGTTTACTAGGGTACTAGGGTACGGTTCGTGCGGAATGCTACAGCAGAGCAATTGTCACATGTGTGTGCACGTGTAAGAGACTAATACACAGTACATCTATCCACGATTCCACTGACCACAATGTCTCCTCCACGAACAAACTCCAGCCTGGGTTGGACGATAACAATGTCTGTGATGTAGATTAAGTCACAGGTGTAGTCCATGAGAAGCCACAGGTGGATGTTGTCCGGGGTCTGGTATGGGAATGCCCAGCGCACAGGGATAAGCCACACATTCCAGTTCCACGCCATCACCACAAAGAACAGCCAGATCACATAGATCAGATCTGCAGGGAGAAAGGAAGATTCGCTGACGATGTGCTTCAACAATCGCTACCTTTTTCATGGAAACAAATGTCAGTCTCGCTGCCAGCTATGACTGATTTGGTTAAAAGGGACACTCCGAGTTACCCTAGTGGTTGAAACCAGAGCTGCAAAACGGTTGTCGTTTTGGCTTGAAACCTTAAAAATGGCCGCCCCTTCCGCACCCTTCCGGGTGGCATCGCCCTCTACCCCTCCCCGTACACAGGGGGGACGCTTTAATACAGCAACATCAATTCATTAAAACTTTCAGTTTGCAGTTCACCTCTGTGAGATCCCCCCTGGGGGTGGTAAGTATTCCCTTACCGGTCAAGGGGTCAATGCTGGCAGGCAAACGGTATTCCAATATGGAATGGAGCCAGTCAGGCATCGGGGGGAGCTTGGGGAGTTTGGTGATTTTGGGGATTTTGACGGGATAGCCACAGAGGTCATAGTAGATTTCCATCTCCTCTTCCTCCTCTTCATCCTCCATGGCCGGGACATCCTTCTTCCCATCTTCTGGGGGCGGGGGCGGGGGCGGAGGCGGCTGTGGGGGAGCTTTGGTGGGGGCTGCAGAGATGAACAGGGTTAAACGCATAACAGCTGATTTCCCCACACAGCTAAATCATTCCGCGAAGTGAAAACGCTGTAATGTTCACGTACAGCCACTGGGGCTTTCCTCCTCCGATTCGTCCGGGTCCAACAGCCTGTCTTTCCGATAGTCCGTTCGCCCCTTAAATAGCCTGACCAGGTCAGTGAGGCGCTCGCTGACCACGACACTGGTCATACTGGCAGCTGATGTTGGACGCAACCTGGAGACGTCCACATCATATAGCATTATGATATTATGACTTATGAATATTACTGCTTGTGTGGTTAGTGTATAATATTGGGGCCTGGGGTCACACTGCTAAGGTTAGGTTTAGCACTAATGTTGGGGTTAGGGTTAAGGCATGCTTTAGTTGGAGGAGTAGAGAATCAAGTCAATGATTAATGGCTGTTTTTGACATTAGTCATCTTGTGTGTGTGAGCGTGTGTGTGTGTGTGTGTGTGTGTGTCATTTCCCTTACTCCTCATCAGCGCCCAGGAGGCTTTTTTGGCTAGACCACGTCTTGAGATCAGCCTTCACCTCGCCACCCTCGTCTACCTCAGGACGAAGCCTCGGACTGTGGAGCCCACGAGGAACGCGTTACAGTTTGATCTGACTGTGTACTGTATACTGCCTAATACCGTACATGGTGTCCCTATGTGTCCCTCTGACCTATGCAGGACAGCGGGGTGGGTGGGCTGGGGGTCTTCTGTTGTGATGATCTGGGGAATGTCTTCCCTGTCCGTATCCTCCACCGTCAGCTTAGGGGGCCCGGTGGAACCCTCTGCAGAGCTACCGGAGATCCCGGGGCCGCTCTCTGAGAAAGAAAGCACAGACCTTTCAAACCGGTGCATCGTTTATCAACCACAGCATGTTCAATGAGTGGGAAGAAAAACAGCTGTGTTTCAAAACACAAAACAGTGAGCTGGGGAGGAAATGTGATCCAACCCAATCAAGGAGGGTACCTGTAAGGTTCTCGTTGTTAACTATCTTGTTGTCATGTATCACGACAGCCCAACACAGCCCAGCCCAACACAACACAACACAGCCCAACACAGCACAACACAGCCCAACACAGCCCAGCCCAACACAACACAACACAGCACAACACAGCCCAACACAACACAACACAGCCCAACACAACACAACACAGCACAACACAGCCCAACACAACACAACACCAGGTCACCTGGTCAGCGGGCAGCTCAGCATGAAGCAGTGCAGATGTGCAGGGCGTACAGTATGGGGAATGAGGACGAGGAGGGGGACAATGTAATGTGGGCTTGGGGCCTTGGCACTTGTGTGTTCTACACAGAATATGTCTCTAACTCCAGGGTTCTAATGGGGACTGCTGGAGGCGGAGCTCGGGCTACTGGGGCGGGGCGGAGAGGTTGGGGTTAAGGCGCCTGAGCCGCTCCACAATGCTATAGTAGCACTGTTGAGCCTGCTTGGGAAGCTGGGACAGCCCCTGGCTGATCTCCGCAGGCAGGGTGGGCATGGACAGTGTAGGGGGGGAGAGGTCAGGGTCGTGGAGGAGCTTTTTGCAGCTGTCGAGGCACTCTGCGACGTAGGGGACTCGAAGCAAGAAGCTCTTTACCGGAGAACAACTGGAGGGTACTGGGTGGAGAGACAGCCAAAGACGGCAACAAGAAGTTCATAACAAGCTGCTGTGTGAGATTAACAGTTTGTTGCAGTATTTCTGTTAAAACAAGTGTGTCGCCAACACACACATGCCCAATGTTGCTGTGATTAAGAGGGCTTACCACAGACGCCTTCAGCGGCCGTCTCTTCCTGTAAAAAAAAAATGAATTTTTTAGATCAAACATCAACTGACGTCAAGCAACGCTCATGAGCAACAATTCGCTTGCTATCCTTGTCTATAACTGGGTTTTAATAACTCAGTGACATTTCAGAAATCCCATGACCTGTAGGAACACCCCGTTTACCTGTTGTTGTTTTCCGGGGGCAGTGGGGGGGGCTTCTTTTCCAACTGACTCTGGCTGTTTGATTACTGGTTGAGAGACCTGACTCTCAGAAACTCTCTTCTCTGGGACAGGCTCAGTGTCAGCCAAAGGTCCTGCGTTTGAGGGCTGTGGCTCAGGGAGTGTAGCATGGGGCTGGGTGGCATCTGGGACAGGCTCTGTAGTTGTAAGTTGGGCATCTTTAGCTGGCTGGGGCTCTTTAGTGGACTGAGCCTCCGTGTCTGCTAAGGGCGGCCCCCCAGCAGGACAGATATCCACTGGGCACCTGAGGGAGTATGGGTACAAGGAATTTCAGAGGAACTCCATAGAGGCTGCACAAAGGCATCCCTGGTGCCCCAATCAGATTAGGCCCAGCTGTGTGTGTATTACTGTGTTGTTTAATGTGGCAATAAGCATTTGAATACATACCACAGCGTTTCCTAGACTGTATACTGCCGCCTAGTGGCGTAGATGCAGCTGTACCAATACAAACCCTAAACATGGTCACTACCTGTCCCCTCTGCGTAGATGAAAATAGCTCATTCTCTACCTAAGAAAAGATTAGAATCTCTATCTCACATGAGTACATGGTTTAAAATATATTTATATACAATATATAGTATACGATAATAGTTATTCCTTTTAATACATACCAAGTCCTTTCTTTAAAAGAGGCCGATAGGTCATTTAGCAGACGCTTTTTTTCCCAAAGAAATGCCATATCTTTACCAGAAAAAAAGTCAAATAGAAAGGTGATAATTTTGTTTAACCGCTGCTATATTAAATGGTCTTTGCTGCAACACAGATGTAATATGCCAATGTAATCTGACTGAACCCTGACAGTCTGATTTGATCCGGCATCATTTTAGTTCACCTATGACACTTAACTCTCAACTGTCTATAAATAACATGAATCACCAAGGTAACGGACAAAAACAGAGATACAAAGGGTACAAATGAGGAGACCTTTGGGAGAAGGTTTCCATAGCAGCAGAGAATTCCCAACACGAGCGTGTTGATAATGTCTTACTCCTAGGAATATCGCCTTTGGACACGGGAACAGGGTTCGACAGCAAAGAGCATCCAGTGGAATACGTCCTGAACCCGTTAAGTAGACTGACGATTAAACCAGCATACCTTTCAAGGTCAATGCTGATTTTTTAAGGACGAGTTGGCAAAAGACACAGTACAAAGACACAGAACTCAGAAAACAAGACGCTACGATAGCAAAGCCTCAACAACAATGCATGTGCAGTGTAGGGCAAACTATCCGCTAGGGTGCAAGTAGCACACTGTATGAGGTGATGCCAAAGCACAGGTTTAGGGAGTATTGAAATCCCCTTTGGCAGCTCCTCATTACAGGCATATACTCAGGAAGTGCGCCGCCCATACAACTTAATTAGACAGAGTGTTTCTTATTACAGAGAACTCTCAACCAGCCTTATCAAACTGTACCAAAACATCAAGCAATTCTATATAGTTCGTATCGTATAGTATAGTATCGTATGGGAGCGTTTTCCTCCATTACTCATTGCAAGCCTTTATCTAATGTTGACATGGGGCTTACGGAACACAATCTTTGCCCTCCTCAACAGGGTTAATGATATTTTCCTCAGGACTCCTATCGTTTGTGTCGTCACTGTCCTCCCGAAGGTCCTGCAGCCTGGACGGTGCGCAGTTGGGGACAAACCGTTAGAGAGTCAAGAGACAGTTCAGAGAATTCAGCTCATGATGCCAGAACAATTAAGCTGGTTGCTACAGCTGCCGCAGTGTGGGCCAAGCAGAGTGCTGCATACCTAAGACACCCTGCAAGGTTCGAGAACAAACCTAAAAATTCTTGTAACAAATTGTAAAAAAAAATAAAATGTATA
>JAOEHI010051559.1:25166-44190 GCA_025447815.1 Percopsis transmontana | reverse complement strand
ATTCATCGGACCACACACACCATGGCCATATGTCTCTTACTGATCACAGAACATCTCTTACTGTGGCCTGTTCACATGAAATGGCTACACACACTTTATGTATGTAATACATATAGTATAATGTAGGTAATACTTGTATAAAAGGAATATGAACATGAATGGTATGAATTCAAAATTCCCAGTCACTGATAGCTTTATGTATCCTGTCCCACAGACATATATTATCGAGTATGGGGAATTTTATGAAATTATGATATTAGTACATTCATCCTCTCATTACAAGCATGCATAAGGGACAGTTTGAACTCAACTCTAAAACTCAAAAGGTTTCATTACAATAAACACACACAGACACAAAAACACACACAGTGGAAAGTTGAAATTCATCTATCATTAAGTCATTCATTGATATATTCATCAAACAGCAAATGTAAAGACTGTAATGACAAAACACCCACAATCCAAACAAATTTCAATTTACGGCAACTCCAAAAATGTGATAAAATCCCTCAGTTCTCGAAGGAAACAAGTCGGGAAGAATACTCACCAAGTTGCACTGGTAGACTGATGCTTCCACTGGGACAAAGACTGCGGGTGAGAGTTGGCCTTAAATAAGACCCAGACTGACTCTAGGAATCAGGGGCGTGGCTTCAAATTCACACACTTCCAAATATGAGCTGCCTGCAACTAATTCAACGAAGGAGAACATATTTCATATAGAATGATGGTATTTTTCTACAGTGGAAAGATTATTCTCTTCTCCATCATTAGATTCGCCAGTTTTCTGATTAGATATTTCAAAAGGTAAGACGCGATGAGAATTGTGGTGGAATACTGAGGCGTTACAATCATCAGGGTGGAAACCAAGATTTTTCCTTGATAGTTTATGACAGTTTAAGAAAAAAAAATTATGATGAATCTGGTTTTCAAAGTCCTCAGGGCAGATGTAAAGCAATGCTTATTTTTATCATTATTTGTATCATAATTTCTAAGTTTCATTGAATCACAATGATACAAAAACAAAAACTGCAGGTATTGGATTCCCAGAAGGAACAACAGAAGGCATCTGGTCAAGAATATGAGTGATTGGGTGCCAAGTCTGCAGAACATCCTACATGTGAGTGGGCCCTGCTGCCGGTATGTACGTTGAGCCCCGTAAAGCAGGGAACAGCTGATGGTAATGCCACCCGGACTCTGTGTCTCATCTGGCTGTCTGAGTGATCTGCTGGTCTCCGTTCTCCACTGTGATTGGCCCAGCTGTCTCCTTGTAGGGTCATGGTGAGCAATAGTGTCATCAATGTGCAGCCACTATGGTTCTCAAGTGGTGAGTTTGCAAAAGGAGCTCCATATTTGTCCCACCCACTTTCTAATATATGTTCTTTGGTGAATACTGTGCCTTATGAGGTAATACTCCCATTTATGGCAGTTTATTGATAAACAGCCAATTACTTCCCATTTTAAAATAAATCCATCTAGCATCTGATTTCAAATTCAGTGCTTTGAATGACAGTTAGCTCAGACAGGGGGACTCTGAGGTAATAGCAGCTAGTATGTTATCATAGCGAGGGTGAAATCATTATTTTGCTCCAGGCTGCATGGACCAGACACCAGAGCCTCCTATTTATAGTTGTACTTCCACTATCTCTACAGATAGGTGCTGGATGAAGGTTTAAACATTCCACCACCCTCCTGCCATGGTCTGTCTGGCCACCCATCTCATAGATATTTATGAGCATCAAAAGTGAAGGGGTGCTCTTTATTTTTCTTTTGAAAAAATCTCCTTCTCCCTTTCATGGAATATAGGACATTAAAATATATAAGATATAAGAATAAATATATTATCTTTCGGTGAAGGGCTTAATTTCCAACATATATTCATTAAAGAAAAGAATTGTTACCCATTATGTTACCTCAAACAGCCCTAGAGAGATTTCCAGTCTTTGTTCTGTGCTTGCAAGCAACAAAGAAAAAATACAGTATCACATTTATAGATCCTTTCTTTATTAATAGATTAATAGATTCTTTCTAATTTTGTGGCCCAGGTTGATTGAAGTTGGTTAAAGTCCAATATTATTTTCTGGCCATCTCCATCTCAAGAAAACTTTGAGGCTTATTTGTTACTGGTTAATATTATTTAAAAATTAAATAAACGAGACCCACTGTAATTAATAAATAGGTAAATTAATTGTACGTATTACCGTCACCTAGAGACACGTTTTGGAATAGCATTTTTGATGACGTTTACCCTGCGACAAGATCTCAAACTAGCATGCGCCATTCACAGCAGTGTTGTGACTGCGTGTTAACTCGATCGAGTGTGTGTTTTGAAGTCTGCAATGTAAGAATAATGTTGCACGATGAAAACACGAGCTTCCTGAAAATCGGATTTACAAAAATGTCAGCAAGCTAAGAACAACTTTTACCGGCCCAACAGAGAAATCAACTATTCCGAGTTTTAGATAGGGTTGTGAATGTGGACATGAGTGCCATGTAGTGTTAGTAGAATGAGCAGTCAGCAGACTCAAATATTTGTAACCGACGACTATATAGTTCAACAGGAAAACGAACTGGAGGCTCTTGCATCTATCTTTGGAGATGATTTCCGGGATTTGCGGAGTAAAGATCCATGGAGGGTAGATATATTAACGTTACCGAACATTGTTGGGTTTAGGACAACTATTATCCTATACTGTCAGTCAGTGGGATCATGCCAGCCAATCTATGCTACTTTTTTAGATCAAAAGGCCTCCCGAGGTGTACCTGTGTCTGCGTCCCAACGGGCTTAGTACTGGACTAGAATGCTACGTGACTGTGGACTTGCAGGTCAAATGTACCCCAGAATACCCCGATGTGTGAGTATATCCTCTCATCACTGGTATCGTCTGTGAGGGTTTGCAAATACTTGCAATTATGAATCTATTGGTAATTCCAAATACTGGGGCATCAACAGGCCTCCAGAGCTGGAACTGAAGAATGCCAAAGGTCTCTCAAATGAAAACCTCCAGAGTCTTCACACCGAACTCCAGGGCTTGGCAACAATGCGATGTGGGGAGGTAAGGGCGCTCTTTACCATGTGTGTGCTGTGCACATATACAGTATGCATGCTTGCTTATATACACAGCTCTTTCCCTCTAGGTAATGATCTATGAGCTAGCAGACCATGTCCAAGGCTTTTTGAGCGAACACAACAAACCCCCGTCTAGCTCCTTCCATGAGGAGATGCTGAAGAACCAACGTAAGCATCAGGAAAAGCTTGCTTTAGAGGAGAAACAGAGGCTGGACCAACAACGCAAGCAAGAAGAGGAGATGGTTAGGAGGAAACACACATGCAGACACACCCACCTAACTGAAATATCAGTTCCATCTTAAATTATGCTAACTGTGGTTTCAACTTCTTAGGAAAAACAGATTATGGCTGTAATTCAAAAGAGAGAGGAGGAGAAACGAGAAGAGAAGAAGAGGAAGGAAATGGCCAAAATGGTAAATAAGATGTATGGTTTTCTGTCAAATGATTTGGCTTGTCTATGGTCTTCACCGAAAGGTGCACATACAGCATATTGTACAGCTTGCTAACCAATTGCGTTGTATTGTGGGATACCCACTGTGTAATTCTGCACTCATATAGGAGCGCCTTGAGAGTATAGAGCAGCCCCTCGCCAACTGTGGGGACAAGCTGTCTGTGCTGGGCAAGAGCCCCCCCAACTCGTGCGGAACGCCTCCTGACCCGGCAGACCTGAAGAAAGGAGGAAACAGCCGGAGACGGACCACCTCTAGTACCCGCCACAGGTAAGGATCCCAGCTTCTGGGTACTTTCACATCTAGACTACTTACTGCATGGGTAACAGTGTAGTGATGCTCGGAGCTGTACCAATTCACTCACTAGACGTGACACGTTCAACGATGACAACCATCGTGAACAACAGCCACTTCACTTCAGCAACAGCACAGTTGGGGAGTGTGTTGTCCACAGAGGGAAATGCATAGGTAGGAGCTCTCTTTGTACTTCACCATTGACTGTACTGCTGAGTTTTGATGCACATCTTTTTGCTGTAAAATACGCTTGCTCCCGTTTTGTGGCAGGTGAGAGCGAGAGGCTAGGCCGTAGCGTTTACTACGGGTTTGTGACCCGCTCAGGAGACTTTGCTGTGATCTATGAGTGGTCCCTACGGTGGAACAAGAAGATGGGCAAGTTCTTCACTAGCCTGGAGAAGGGCAAGATTGAGAATTGTAAAAAGCAGGCAAGTAATTATTAAGAAGTCGTATGATTTAAGACATATACTAATAGTATGCATATATTACAATTAGTAAGGCTAGATATGAATTCTAATGTGGCTAAATCTTATCCACATCTACATATAGACCATCTGTGTTTACTTGTAGATCCATGGGGCAGAGAGTGAGCTGAGCTCCCTGCTAAGGCTGGAACACCCTAACCTGGTCCACTACCAGGCGCTGAGCTCCAGCGAGGGGGAGGACTGCCTGGTAGTGAATCTGCTGGTGGAGCACGTCGCCGGGACCAACCTGAACGAGAGCCTGACCAACCACATTCCCGTGCCCCTGGACAGGCTGCGGCAGCACACGGCCCAGCTCCTGGCCGCCCTGGACTACCTGCACTCCAACTCTGTGGTGCACAAACAGCTGGGCGCCTCCAGCGTGCTGCTGGACTTCCAGGGCAGTGTTCGGCTGACCGACTACAGCTTGTCGAAGAGGCTGGCGGACATCTGCAAGGAGGATATATGCGAGCCGGCCCACGTGCGCTTCTGCGAGGCCACGGCCATGCCCATGAAGACGGGCAAGAAGGGGGACGTCTGGAGCCTTGGTCTTCTGCTGTTGGGACTCTGCCAGGGGAAGGAGGTGAAGGAGTACCCGGTGACGGTGCCCACCAGTCTGCCTGCTGACTTCCAGGACTTCCTCAACAGGTAGGAATGACTGTGTGCTGCCTCTCTAACCTGTTAAGTGGCTGGCGAGGGCTTTTACTCTCATTCACTTTTTTAGGGAGGACATTTATTTCCTAAGATGGACTAGTCATTATTTAAAAGTGACTAGTACTTTTTTTAGTTTAGTACTTCAGTACGGATTGATGTTATCGGTAACATTTGGAATAGTTACTAGTAACTAATAAAGAACTATAAAGTCACTAATAACTATTGAAATAAGTAAGTAATAAGTAGTAACTATAAAAAAACTATAAATTAAATACTGGTATGCTTCTAAATAATGACTAGTCCATCTTAGGAAATAAATGTGAAAGCTGCTTGCCATAAACGTCTGCTACGTTTGACACAGAGTTGTAAAAATATCAAATGGAGTTTTAGAGGTGTGTGGATATATAAATCATTGCATGTTTATTTGGGTCAAAGTGACTTTCCTCTGGCTTTTTTAGCGTGTCTTGAGCGTTTCTCGGAGCACGTGCCCTGCAGCGGGGAGCATGCTGCCTGCGTAACGTGAATAACACGTTTGCTAGATGGCGGTACAATAGACGCCGCTCCAGAGGAATGTCCTCTTTATTACAGCAGAGCGCACCGCGAAGCCTCCCATATCCCATTGACGTAGGTTGTGTTTGGGGTAGGTGTCTGTGCCTGAATGACGTCGACCGCTGGACCACGCAGCAGCTCCTGGACCACTCCTTTCTCAACCCCCCATCACCCAAGGCCTTGCCACAGTGCCAGGACTCCAGTCCAGAAGGTGATGGACTCACACACACATACATGAGGATACCATAGCAGCATTCGGTGTGCTCCCATGCCTTAAAGAATAAGGCAGGTGTCATTTATCTTTTTACTACTTAAGTATTGTCCATCTGGCCGGTGTCAGACATATATCTCATATCTTGGAAGCCCTAAATATGTTGTCATAGTGATGAATAATATTGATCAAAGCAACTGTAGTGCTCTGTACTTTTCATAGCTGTTTGGACAACAATGTCGTATGCTACGAATGAGTTCTATGCAGCAGGAGAAAATCATTGTTGGTTTTGGTCTCTTCGTAGTTCGTGCGTGTGTACAATAAGACATGCATAAAATAACATTGCAGAGGCCTTTTTCTTTTAAAAGAGTTTTTCTCAACTGGTGTGGAGTGGGTCGCAGACGTGTGCTTCCGGTCCGTCAAAAAGTCGAACTTTTTTTTAATAAGTATCATAATATAAGTTTACCGAACTTCTGATGGTGCGCTTATATTTTGAACAGTTTGTAGGTGTTTTGAACAGTGCATATAGACATTATGGATTACTGCTTAGCCTACTACATATTATTTTTTCCTTTCTTTTTTTTTGCAGTTCTTTCTTCTCAAATCCAACAAGACACTATTCTTTTCTAATTCAATATTTTATTTGGAAAAGCACAGTTTACATGTCATAGAAAACTTGATTTCATTCAGCCCAGTCAGAACTTATCAGAGCACACCAAGCTAGTCTGTGACTCTTTTCCTTCCTATTCTTCGTTCTTTTTTTGCCAGTATGGATGTGAAATAGGTCTTAAATTGCATTCATAATGGTCATAAAAAGTCTTAAATTTAACTGGTTGAAACCTGCAGAAACAGGGATATATCTATCCTTTGATTTCACTATATAGTCAAGTATATTTCCCAAATAATGTCAAATCTATAAGTTACCTGGAGGGTTATTATTTTCTCCAAGATCCTATGTATATCTTACCAATAGCGTTGGATATCTGGGCAACCCCAAAAGACATGGTGGTGATTCGCCACATTTTCTTCAGCATTGTGAATCATTACTAAAATATTTCTTCTGGGTTGGGGTAATAAAGAATCTTATTAGGTTCTTCCAGCAGAATTCCCTCCAATTATTGGACATGGTAGATTGCCACTGAGTCATGCACATGTTTTCCCAATCTTTCTCTTTTATATAATGAAGTTGATTCAAAGTTATGGGCCAAAAATGCATTGTAGAATTTAGAGACAATCTTAGTACAGCTGTGTGAGCTGTATGCTTGTAGAAAAGGTTGTGTTATACTATTCTTGTAAATTTCTTTTATTTCTTTGTCAAAATTATGTCTTATTTTCAGTTATCTGTAGAAGTCTCGTTGTTCGAGTACTACCAACAAGACACTATTGTTTCCTATGTGTGTACATATACAGTATACATTTACCTTCCGCTCATACTATTATGATTATTATTGTACTTTTATATTTTTTCATCGCCTCCCAGACCTGCCTGAGGACTTTGCATCATCGGTGATCCCTCGTAGCCACGTCCTCAACGCTCCGTTCGCCACTGGGGTGCAGAGGCAGTTCTCTCGCTACTTTAACGAGTTTGAGGAGCTGCAGTTGTTGGGGAAAGGTGCCTTTGGTTCCGTTATTAAGGTGCGCCCATTTTGACATATCAGTTTTAATGTTGTACCACCTTTTTCTTTGCATTTTTCTTCTCTCTGTTTATCCTTTTTGTTCATCCATTCAGTCACTACGTTTACATGCACACTTATGTTTCACTATCAGTGAACATGGCAATAATCCACATTTTGTATTGTTTACATTTTCCATGTTTACCAGGTCCAGAACAAGCTGGATGGTTGCAACTACGCTGTGAAGCGTATCCAGGTCAACCCGGCCAGCAAGCAGTTCAGACGGATCAAAGGCGAGGTGACGCTTCTCTCGCGCCTCAACCACGAGAACATCGTCCGCTACTACAACGCCTGGATCGAGAGGCATGAGATCCCCGCCACGGGGGTGCTCAGCTTCACCGATAGCTCGGAGCCCACCAGCACAGTGGACAAACCGCCCCAAAAACAGGGACCTTCGGGGGGCCTCAACGAGCTGGGCCTCCTTGACAATGTGGAGGACAACGCTCCCCCCCCAGCCCTGGCCAGCTCCGTGGAATGGTCCACCTCCATCGAGAGGTCCTCCAGCGCCAAGTGCAACGGGCGGGAATCGAGCGATGAGGAGGACGACGATGAAGAGGACGTGTTTTGTGCCTCTTTTTTGTGAGTTTATTTTTTCAGTTGGATCATAAGATCACTGTGTTTTTCTTCCCGATAGGCGGTTATTTTAAGTGGTTTTTTTTCAAATTCGTCTTTAGGCCATCGAATAGTGACTCGGAGAGTGACATTGTCTTTGAAAACGAGGATGAAAGTGCAGAGGGCCTTTCCTTGGTGAGAATATCTATAGACATTTCTTCTTCATTAAGGTGTGTTCTACTTGCTTTTTTAGCTTCAAACGGACAATTAATTGGACGTTTTTCCCAGGTTGAGCCAAGCAATAGGCCAGTAACAGAGACGACAGAGAGCACAGACTCAGAACGACCTCTCCTCATTGCACATTACTTGTACATACAGGTAAAGCTAAAAATAGAAGCCTTAACGAAATGCTTCCTGTTCACCACTAGAGGTCACTGTCTGACAAATAGACTGTACTTTCCCTTACCCACCCAGATGGAATACTGTGAAAAGAGCACTTTAAGAGACACCATCGACCAAGGCCTGCACCAGGACAACAGCCGCCTCTGGAGGCTCTTCAGGGAGATACTGGATGGCCTTGCTTACATCCACGAGCAGGTGTGTGCATGTGTGTGTGTGAGCCATATGGGTTTGTTTTGGGAAATTTGCGATGGCCCGTTGTGTTTCTGTTTCTAGGGTGCTGGGACAATGCAGGGAAGGTTGAGATAAAAGAGAAAAGAAGAACAGAGAAGTTTGCATAGGTTTGCGGTGTCGAGTCGAATTTAACAAGAGCACGTGCAGAACAAACAGATGAAGCGAACTAAAGTCCCTGGGCTTTGCCAGGACTGAACTGGACTGACATAACCTCCCCTTAGGAAGTTACTCCCCATCATTTGATCTGTCGTCATTGTAACCCTGTAATATGTTTTGAAGTCATGTTTACACAGATGTGTGTTCAAGGATATGTGTTCACCGCTACAATGTTTGATTTGACGGTCACCCTCCTAGCAAGCTAGCAAGCCCATATGTCAGAAGCAGCCCAGAACAACTGGAGACACACCTCCAGACACAGTTTCAGCCATGTTTTGAATTAGCTGTAATTGATCACTAATCCATCGTCATCATCATCATCCCTAGGGGATGATTCATAGAGACCTGAAGCCTGTCAATATCTTCCTGGACTCCCAAGATCAAGTGAAGATTGGAGACTTTGGCCTGGCTACAGACCACCCTGCCAACGTGGTAGGTGGTGCTATTAGCTTTCACGCTAGGCTGCTGCTCTTTCCTTTGTGTCATCTTCTATTATGTTGCTATTTGTCCTTTACTGTCCCCGTGGGGGAAAGTGGTCATACCTTTCTCTGCTGTGCTGCTTCCGTGTGATAGGCTAATGTGATGGGTTAATATTTATTTGCCTACAAGTTTAGTATTTATCCACTGTTTTTCCACATTGCCACCCTGCCCACATTGAATTGATCGACTGTGTTTTGCCTGCATTGTGGAGGGTGTCGACCGGTCACTCTGAAATGAATATAAATGAATGTTGAAATATTGCGTGGCTTCTGATTTAAAAACAACATTAAAGACGTTTATGTGCTTTGATTGTTCCGTTTTTCCCAGGCTGCAGGTAAACTTGAGGTAGAGGAGACAGGCTCCGCTGGGATGCCCAAACCAGACCCAACAGGTACTCAGAGTATAAAGCTAACTGGACAACGCACCACACTGTGTTGTCTGCTATTCATGTTGTGTCGCTTGTGTTTTCCTGCCCACACCAGGCAACATGACTGGCATGGTTGGTACTGCCCTGTACGTCAGTCCAGAGGTCCAAGGAAACACTAAGGTCACCTACAACCAGGTAAACTAACCTGAGCTTGTTGGTAGGCCTGTTCTCTACTACATACATTCCTGTTATATGGAACCTTGTTTGCAACCTTTTTGTCACAATGAGTTACCGGTGCTCTAGGGAGTGGAACCATGTTTACAACCTTCCCTGCTAATGCATAATGCATAATGCATAATGCATTGCTCTAGAATCTACAACTCTATCGCTATAAGATCTAGAGTCTAGATCTTATAGCGATAGAGTTGAACCTTGTTTACACAACCTGTTCTGGTACAGTGAGTTACTCTAGACCTTGTAGCTAGGGAGTGGACCCTTGTGTAATGCACCCTGTCTGTCCCCATCTGTCTCCGTTTGGCACCTCCGTCACTGATTCCCACTCATTAGCTGCAGGAAGTTGGCCCTGCGTGGTAGTGTCTGGCGTTCATTCTTTGTCCCCCGTCCCTCCCCAGAAAGTGGACCTGTTCAGCCTGGGGATCATCCTGTTTGAGATGTCCTACCGGCCCATGACCACCGGCGCCGAGCGCATTTCTGTCATCGGCCAGCTGCGCACGGTCAGTCCAGGCTGCCTACTGGGAGCACTCAGGGGCAAGTGTCATGCAATGGGAGGTTTCTTTCACCTTGTGTCTTCTCACTCACGCAGGAGGCCATCCAGTTCCCCGAGGACTTCACGGAGTATGAGAGAGGAACGCAGGTGAGGAGGGTATTTTGCATGGCAGCACCACATTAGAACAACTTGTACAGTAGATTAGGCATCAGGGCACCATGCGGTCACGTTAATGTTCGCGTTAAACATCCCCTCACGTCCCTCTCGCACCTGGGTGTTGAGTGGCTGGCACCCCTCTCTACCTCTCCTCCTCACAGCCCCCCCCCCCCCATAGTCAAACACCCAATCACACACTCTAGTGTTCCATCCCTCCCCAGAGAAAGGTGATTGTGTGGCTGCTGAACCACGACCCTGCCCTGCGGCCCACGGCCCAGGAGCTCCTGAAGAGCGAGCTGCTCCCCCCGCCGCAGATGGAGGAGTCGGAGCTCCACGAGGTGCTGCAGCACACCATGGCCAACGTCAGCGGCAAGGCCTACCGCACCATGGTGGGCCGGCTGTTCGCACAGAACACCTCGCCTGTCATGGACTATGCCTACGACATGGACCTACACAAGGTAGGGCGACTGCCTGGCCAAGCTCATGTTGTTGTTATTTTCCAAAATGCGTGGATGTTCTGCTGCCGTTCGGCTTTGTAAGGTGTGGTCATGCGCCTAATGTAGCAGGCCGGACCAAAGGACTGTCATGCAGCTACTCTGTAATTCTGGTATAGGCCTCCTTGTGTTCCATGTGGTAAACCTTTATCTGTAAGGTCAGTAATGTATCTCGTTTTACTTTGTAAGATTCTGGATAGTCTGGTGTACCCAACTCAAATAACCCATTGTCAGCTAGTGTGAATTGGGCAGGCTAAAGGCAAAACCAAGTAAAATTAAAAAAAGAATCTGAGAAGCCACCGGCTACATGAAGTAAAATAAATCCTAGAATAGATTTCACTGTAGTACAGAATCATCCAGCCATACCGCAATATTTCCCAAGTCTACCTCGAGGTGTCACTGCAGACAGAGAAATGGCAGCCCCAAAAGCTGCGCGGCTCCCTCGCTCATCTGGTCCATATAACAGAACAGCAAAAAGCCTGTTAGTGCTTAATCAGTGTCTCCCAATCCCTAACAGACCCTGTTTGTTTGGTCTTCCTCCAGGGCGCCATCAATTTTAACAGTGCCAAATTGCAGCAGTATGTGTACGAAACAATCACCAGAATCTTCAAGAAGCACGGTGGGTAGACGATTCTCGTTTTGGTGTATGTGTGAGCGCAAGTGTGAACACGAGGTCTCCGCTGGAAACCGCTTGGACTCCTGACCTGCAGTAACCGCCTTTTTTTTTGTTTGTTGATGAGAGCCCAGACATCAGCATCTGCTGCCAAGAGTGACCACTGAACAATACACATACTGTGGGGGAGGCAGGGGATCTGTGCAGGTGTCAGGGTTATTTTTGTTGCACGCTACTGATGGTATCCAGCTGTAGCCTATGTGTTTGTTTATGCTCACTTTTTATCTGCTCGCATGCATCGCTTGCCTTATGGCGAGGGTTATGTTAGCTTGTGGAGATGCAGTGATGCATTATGGGGTGTGTTTGTGTGTATCTGTCTGTCTTCAGGTGCGGTGCGTGTCCAGACTCCCCTCCTCCTTCCCAGAAACAGGAAGTTGTATGACGGCAGCGAGTTGGCCTGTTTTATGGACCACAGTGGAATGCTGGTCACACTGCCCTATGACCTCCGGGTTAGGAAAACACGCACACACGCACACACAAATGCCAAATATGCATAAGTACTTGCATTAGCAGAGACACACCATGGTTCTGCAATCAGCAGCACTCCTAGGATCCCAGCTACTTCAGGAAACCCTGAAGGCCAAATGGCTGTTTCCACGCTGTGATTGATTACAGCTCAACAAGCACTGTGCGCACCCACTGTTCTTGTGTACCTAATGTTGTTTTCACAACTGTCTTTCCAACCCCCAGATGGCATTTGCGAGATCCGTGGCCCGCAATAATATAACCCATTTGAAGAGGTAAGCAGCCAGTTTTTAATGCCTGCAATGCTTTTGTCATATAATGTCATATAATTATGATGTAACGCACAAAGACATTACAAATGTCAAAACATAAAGGGCATTTAGCTGGCTAATTTGCTGGTTCTTGTGGATTTGAGCATTGAAATAGTCTTTTTGTTATTATTTTAATCTAGTTTAATGTTCAGTTATTATACAGTACACCGATGAGCCAAAACATTATGACCACCTGGGTGACCATTTGGCCCTTGTCAAAGGGGCTCAGGGCTTTAAGCCTGCCCATTTCTTCCCCATCCAACACATTGTTGGATAAGAGATAATCAACGTTATTCGCTTCATCTGTGAGTGTCATATGGTATTGGCTCATTGCTGTACATGCATGTATTCTAAATAGTATTTATGGTAGTTTTTTGTTTTTATTATCTTATCTGGCAATTTCCTTCGGAATTCATTTATATACAGTGTATCTTAGACCGTAAGACTACAATTATGTAGTAAAAACAGATGGCTCAAAGAATTTTTTAAGAGTGGGCGTGTCAGAGAAGGCTTAGAACCACTGTTGTAGCCCACGATTCTCTGTCTGTTTTTCCTCTGTTCTCAGGTACAGTATCGAGCGTGTGTTTCGCCCCAGGAAGCTGGACCGGGCTCACCCCAGAGAGCTGCTGGAGTGTGCCTTCGACATCATCACACCTGTCACCAACAGCCTGCTGCCTGACGCTGAGACCATCTACACCATCTCAGAGATAGTGCAGGAATTCCCAGTCCTGCAGGTAGGACAGCAGCAAACATCACGATGCGTTTTATCACTCGAGTGATAAACTGTTCTGTGCCGCTCCTGGTTTGGTTTAGGTTTTCACACTTTCACAACCCCTAAAAACAACCATGAACACCATTAAAGATTAAACGGGTTAAATCTAAAAAAGCAGTCATATTAAATTTTTTATTTATATATTTTGAAATCATGTCATTACCCTTTGTGGGGGGGTTTTGACCCACACAGCGCTCTGTGGGAATAGGCTGGCCCTAAGGTCACTGTTATTTTCCCAGGTTGTGCCGACTTGCGCACCATGTGTCGCTGTTTTTTGTCGTTTTCCCCTGTTGTGAAGTTTCCGTTCACATTCCCTCCATACCACACTTCATCATTCTGACAGCCCCATAGATGGATAAAGTAAACCTACAGTGTGCAGCCTTTGTCCACTTCCTTCCCATTCAGTCCATTTCCTGTCCTAGCTCTGAGTCATCAACGGTTGTATACGTAGCGTGTATACAGACTTAAAGGTGCAGTCCTTGATTTGTGTCTGTAATTGCCCACAGCGGTGGGCCAGCATTACTAAAATGTTTACTTTCAGTTGTGTTTCAAAACATAAACAGTGAGCTGGGGGTGTTTTGATTTGGAGATATGGGGTCACTATAATTATAAATTGAGGAATGAACCTTGAATCGGGCCCTGGTTGATCCTTCATAGAAACATTTTCACACTCTCCTCGACTCCTCATTTACCGTTGCTGCTCTTCATGCCTCCATGAAAGAGTGAAACTGTCGTTCTACAGCAGTGCTTCTACTTAGAACTGCGGCTCGAGAGGGGAGGGTTAATGGCCCGCTTGTGCATGTCCTGTGTCCGCAGGAGAGAAACTACCACATCTACCTGAACCACACCAGCCTGCTGAAGGCCATCCTGCTGCACAGCGGCGTCCCTGAGGACAAGCTGAGCCAGGCCTCCAGCATACTGTGTGACGCCATGGTCAGTGCACACAACACACACGCACACACCTGCCTCACAGATGTTCGGCAGTTTCCACTAAGTGTGTCTGTTGCTCACGTAGACAGATGCGGGCCACGAAGCGCCCTGGCTAACGGGAACAGTAGGTTTCATTTCTTTCTTTTTAACTTTTTTTTTCTTCTTTTTCCTTTTATAGAGTGAAAAGTTGACTAAACGTGAAGTGGAGGCAAAGTTCTGCAACCTGTCGCTGTCTACCAACAATGTAATCCTTTTATTAACTCAATTAATAATAATATGAATTTAGAATTCAGCTATGCACACATACCTTTTATACACATACATTTGTACTACAAATGTATGTACCCAAGCATGAGAGGATGAGGAAGCTTTTAAATTACGCTAACAATGCCTGACAATATAAGAATGGTTGGTAGTAAAATGTATCTGAATTTACATTTTTAAAATCTGAAATATTTAAATTCTACAACTGCAGGCAACCATCAATGGACTCCTCAGCCTTGTTAGTATTATTACAAATAATAGTATTAGTATTACATGCCGGGTGACTGTCTTGCGGTGTGCTGTGAGCAGTTGCAGATGCTGTACAGGTACATAGAGCAGAAGGGGAACCTGCAGGACCTGATGCCCCTGCTGACGTCCCTCACCAAGCAGAAGACTGCCGTCACCCAGCTGGCCAAGCAGGGGCTCAAGGACCTGGAGGAAGTCACAGTCCTCCTGCGCAAGCTAGGTGTTAAGCTCCAGGTTAGTAAGCTCTCCGACGGTGCGTTTGGAAGGGCCTCCCGCTACATCACCCCTAGGCTCACACCATTCTCTACCCCCCCCCCCCCCACACACACACACACACACACACAACCATGTTCACTTTTGTGCATAGTTCTGTTTCGGACATAAACAGTGAGCTGGGTGGTCCATCGCGGAGTGTACCTTTTTTTTCATTGTATTTGTATGTCCCTTAAAGGTACAATCCTCAATATAATATATATATAAATATATTAAAATATATTATATTTTAATATATGTGTAGTGGTCTTCATTTTTTCCATGGCTGTATATATGTCCTGTTTTATATTTTGAAACACAACTCTTAGGGAAGGGGTTGTTGGGGAAGGGGTTGAGAAAGGTGTGAGTATATGGTGCTTCTAGTGAGAGGAGTAGAGGGGAGTGCAAGCCACTCAGTACTCGGGGGCGGGCGGGCCATGTGCTTTCGGGAGTTTGAATATGAAAGGATTATTTTAGCACTCATTCACATGGGTAATTCCAGAGACAAAGTGGAGCGTACCCTTTAATGACACTCTTGGAAGGCCAAAAACAGTGGAGTGTTGTCACATTCTGTTTGGTTGTACTTCTATCTTGTTGTCCTTGCTCCCAGGTGGTGGTCAACCTGGGCCTGGTGTACAAGGTGCAGCTCCACTCAGGCCTCATCTTTCAGTTTGTGGCCTTCATCAGGAGGCGCAACCGGACCGTGCCAGACATCGTGGCTGCAGGGGGGCGCTACGACCACCTGGTAGGTAGTTCTGATTGATAATGTGTTTTCTCAGTGTTTCGTTATCAGAAGTATGTGTCTCCATTCACCAAGAACTCCCTCAATTCAAAGTCGCTCCACCATGTTGTTTTGCACACGTGCACATGCATGGATATGTGCTATATGTGTGTGCAAAGCGGTGTATGGGTGTGAGGCTCTGGAACTGCAGTTACTCCACTCTGCCCCCTCTGGCCACCCAATACACACTAAGCCATTAAAGGGCCATTACACTCTAGACCTTAACATCTTCTATGAAATGAAGCATATTAATCCAAGCCATCATCTCAATATTTCTGAAGCAATATCATAGGGCATAGAACCTCACCTATTCTGTGATGTCACAGTACAACTTCGGTCGTACTTCTGCGTCAAGTGGATCGAAATTTGGCCCGAGGAGATTTATTTTTTTGGTCGCCCGCAGAGATACAGGGATGCATCCAACAAAGGGCTGTTTGCCCTCCCTCCCCCGCCCCAGCAAAGCACCTCTCTAACTGTGTAGTGGGCGGAGCACTGCTGAATCAGCGAGGGTCATTACTCTTTTTAAGAAACAACGTCCTCTGTCCTTTTTTATAGATCCTGGAATTTCGAGGACCTGACTCCTCTGTCCCTGTCCCTTCTGCAGTGGGGGCCAGCGTGGCCCTGGACAAAGTCTGCGCAGCCGTGGCCAGCATGGAGGAACCGGTGAGCATCTGTCACACACACACACCTACACACCTACACACAGTCACACGTAGTGCTCTGACATTCATAATTATTTATAATGAGGGAGCTGCAGATGGGCTTTCATATTTAATGATGCCTTATTACTGCAGCCGGCTGCTACACAGCCGCTTTTAGCAACATGTTAATAACTATGATCACTGTGACTCCGAGCTCCTTGAGTTATTCTGGGCAAGGCATCATTTCTCCTGGATCTCGCAATGCAAAATTGTGTGACTAATATTATAGCCTTATCATTTTTTTTAATGTGATGTATTACTTGTCCTAGGGCTGGGGTTATTGGAACCATTGGATGTGTCTCTCGAAACTATTTAGTTTAACCCAGTATCCGTTCTCTTTTTGTATCAGCCCTGTGTGAGTGCCTGTGACGTTCTGGTGGTCCCAGTGGGCCACACCTCCATGTCCAGAGCCATCAATGTTGTCCAGAAGCTGTGGGGTGCCGGCGTGCCCACAGATGTCACCTATGACTTCTCTCAGGTTGGTAGACGCACAAATCACTGTAGAGTTACCTAAAACCCAACACCAGTAGCACCAATCAGTTTGGACACACTTTCCCATTCAAGTGAATGGAAAAGTGTGTCCAAACTTTTGACTGGTGCATGTATTATGAGTACACCTTATGATTTTTCAATATAACTGAAGATTGTAAAGTGGTAGCTTCACGATCTTCACTTATATTTAATAGTAGAGAGCATTTATTGGTGGGGAGGGAGAGTGGCTGAGCTAAGATGGCTGAGTTAAGATGGGCTCAGTGAGCATGTGCAGACATATGCTTTGTCCATTAACCAGCCCCCTACCAAAAATGTAGGGGGCTACACCACGACTTAAGTGTAAGGTTAAGTCGTGTATGTATTAAGTGTATGGTTTGTTCTACAATGTTGGGATTCTACCATGTTGTGATAGAAAGTGTGTTTTAAATGAAGGGATATTAACATCCAACCTATAGGGGGCAATGTCTTTATAAAACCCTTGATTTAAAAAAAAAAATGAAAGAAATGAACTCCCAATACTATCCAGGTATATCTGTATCTGGTGCAGAGATACAGATGTACCTGATAAACAGCCTGAAGAATGTGGTTTACTTTGATGGGGGCTTAACAGATATTTTGGAGCGATAAAGTATCAATCATCTTGTTTGCAGTAAAACCACAGTATGATTGAAAAAGAATAGCTAAGCAGCAGCAGTATGTCCAGTTTTTTTGTGTGATATTCCCAATGACGTGGTACAATGTCCCTGTTTCTAAACCCATAATGCCACGGCTCTGTCACATTCTTCATGTTTATGTGACAGAGTCATCTGAGACCTGTGTGTGTGTGTGTGTGTGTGTGGGTGTGTGTGGCCTTTACCTTCTTCTCCACTATCTGGCACAGTTTCCCTTTTCTGCTGTTGCCACTGTTCCCATTCTTCTTAATTTTTTTCACTTCTGTTCAGTTTTAATTCACTGTCTTTACTCTGTGAATATTTAATATTTTCTCTCCTCCCGTCCAGGTTCTTCTGTATAGGTCATAGGAGACCTTGCCTTAGTCTAGAGTTAGCACCAGTTGGCATAGTGGACATTCAGTGGACACATCAACATGTCAAAGGCCTTGGTCGGAGCTTCTCTCCTTCCTGCTAGTCTGTTGTTAACACCATTCATACGCCAGGCTTTTTACAGACTACACTGTTCTAATTCTATTTCTAATTTGTCCCCCGGAGACCGTTCCACTCCTTTAGACATTATTGGCCAAAGATGGCAAAGCCCTTCCATATGTGGTCAGAGAAGAAAGGCATATGTCTCAAAGCTGTCTGAGGGTAGTTACTTGCCTTTGACGCAGTTTTCCATCTAAACAAGAAACCTGTAAGAAAATATGAAGCATAGGGATTTGAATGATGGAGATATGATACACACTTGCTTGCGCACACACGTGCATTTAGAACAGTGCAGGGTCTGTTCTGTAACACCGTTAGCTTGTGTGACTGAGAAGCCAGATGAAAATGCTTGGCAGTGTCTGATGAGAATAAATCAAGCCGACACACACACACAGAGCTATATATTGACATGGTTGAGTGCACTACCTGGGCATGCTTTGGTTTTGGTCCCGCGTCCCAAGGCACTGCTGCCTTCGTTCCAAGCAAAACTTTCTCCCCTCACACTGCCACTAAAGAGAAATATTGTCAAGGCCACGAGCCTAGCATTTCTAGCGCACGTTTTAATTTGTGTCTGAGTGGTATCTGAGACATCCCTTTAACCCCGCACCCCCCGCTATCTCAGCTAACAAATCAGCCACAGTGTGGAAAACAGGCGACTCTCTCTGATTTTATTATGAAATTCCTGCTGGGTTGTCGAGCGCGACAACACAGTGGTTATTTTGCGAGTGACGGGAGAATGAAAACTGTCGGGTGAAACGTGTCTTAGCTCGACGGACTTTCAGCGCACCATTAAATCAGACTGTTTTCCAGTGGTAGACTATACATAGGGCAGACAGCTCTTAGGCCAGCTCACTAAACACCTCCCACTCAACCCCTCTGATCCCACCAACCTAGTCCAGGATGTGCTTATCATTAAGCTAATGCATTAGAACCTAGCGTTGAAAGGTTCACTTGTCTCATATGTTGTGTAAACATTCTGTGACTATAGATAAAAATTGGTAGTCTGCTGGAAAACGGCGCCTTTCAGCAACAGAAAGTGAAGCTCAGTTTGGCTGTATAAAGACCCATAAATCAC
>JAOEHI010051559.1:0-11638 GCA_025447815.1 Percopsis transmontana | reverse complement strand
CTTGGGCCTTAATAGTCTCAAATAGCACGAATAGCACTCCAACATTCAGTCTAGTCGTTTTGCTCCGTGGTAAGTTTAAACACTTTATGTGTATGTACTAAGCTGTCTATTAATTAGCTGGATTAGCTGTGTGTTGCCTTGGTGAACTAGACATACTGTAAGTGGCTGTTTTTAGGTTCTCGGGCAAACATTGATCATACCAGAAACTGTAACGCACATAAAGCCTAAAACTGGTAACAAAGTCAAACTCAACCAGATCATGTATTACGCAGTGGGAAAGGTAGAGATAGTACTTAATGTATGAGTGGAAGATATCTGTAAATAACTGCGACGGAGGCTTTGGAGGGAATGACCCTGAACTAGCATTTTGCCTCCCTCACATCAAAGCGCTGAAGGCCTCGAGATCTTCCCATGACCAGAGCTTTACTCAGAGTTCATACACACATATGGCCTGTCACAGCGATGTGTGTTATTCCCACGTTCAGGCTGGCCTCTGCCAATCTGCTTATGTGAGAGAGATGCAGTGATAACGCAGCCCAGCTTTCCCAAGGAGCAGCTTTGAGCAGCAGTCATGCATTTGTGATATGTGGGACTGCGCTTTGGATACTGTTTGCAAGCATATGTCAGAGTAAATCAAATATGCATATTATTGTTATATTGTGTTAGAGTATAGATTTCTGTATTTCTGTATTCTTATGACTACAACAACATCGCAGGTTTAAATCGTACTCTTCTAGTTGTAAGCGTGTTAGCTAGGACGCTAGCACAAACCAGTGGGGGAGAGCCTTTCACATCTGCTCCTGCCTGAAGGATCTCCGTGTAAACCCAACCGGTCTATGCTGGTTTCTTAATGAGCCTATATTCCTGAACTCTAGAACTATACAGTTGTAAAATGCAAGATCAGACAGATCAAGGCAGCTGTATACCCCGATAAGCTATGCCACGGCTACTACCAACTGCTAGCTTACACTTGTGGAGTCATTCTGGACCTAACCTAATCATTATCTGAAATGACACCTGTTTCACCAAAGCTAACAGCAAAAAAAAAAAAAAGGGGGAAATGCTGTTTACTGTAGCGCAACGTTTTTCCGGATAAAAGGGGTTTACCTGGACACACGTGGCAACAGGTGTCCTTGTTCCTGATTGGTGACTGGCAGACTGCCGGGGGACACACTTCGGTGTCGCACAGGACGCGTCCTTCCCTGCAGGTGCACCGTGTGCACTCATCCAGGTTCCAGGTCTCTCCTTCCACGTAGAGTTCCCCACCTGGGGCTCTGCAGACCACCAGGTCCACTCCCTCTGACTGACCGCTACCAGACTCATCTAGAATACAACAGAATAGAAAACAATACTCAAACCGATTAATCGATTATCAAAATAGTTGTCGATTAATTATTAATAATTGTTGCAGCTCTAGTTCCCTGTATATCATACAAACTGAATTAGCATGTAGGCCTATACATTACATATGGAAATACCCTGAGAAAACAGGTTTAAAAAGCTTACATACACTTGATAGCTTACACACTCTTCAGGTTATAATTCACAAAAATGTACAAAATAATTATTCAATCTGTGATAACTATTTATAGTGTATAGTTGTGGCCCATATCGCTATAGTATGCAAGTAAGTGGGATTTGATTTAGGCTAACAGTAAAAAATGATCTTGAGGGACAAGATCCATGAATAAGGAGCCGTTAGAGACTGTATCCATTAAAGCTAGCCTAAGGCAGCACGGGGTCCGTGTACATGTCGTGTTTTGACACCACTTCAGTTTAAAAACATTGTTCTGTCCAACAGAGTAGCAGACATCTGTAAAGAGTTAGTCCGTTGTCCCCTGGCTGCAAACTGTGCTCCGCTTCTGAAATTTGTAGACATTCTTTCACTCCTAAATATTTGAACAGCCAGCTGAGTCACTCCTCCGTAAATATCCCTTGCGGGTTGGAAAGTGGAGGGTGGGGGGTGGGGGGGTTGGAGATGAAAAGGTGTGGATGAGAAGTCCCTGGGTGGAATTCATATTTCCAGATATCTCTGTGTGTGGATGTGCACTCACACACACACACACACACACATATGCAACGTACCGTCACAGGACGGACAGCACTGGCCGGGCCTGACGACAGGGTGGGAGCAGCCGGGTGCGGGGCAGGATATGAGCACACACATCTCCCGTCCAGCATAGCAGTAGCAGTCGCGACAGCCGTCGTGCCAGCTCTGGCCCTCTTCGTGGCGGTGCCCGTTGGAGGTGAGGCAGTAGCTTGGCAACGGGGCAGCGGTGGCGGTGCTCGGGACGTCACTGTCTAGAAACAGAGAAGGTACAGATGTTACCGAGATGTCTGGGGGACCTGGAACCTGCCTGAAAAATAGAAAATGCGTTGTTTTTGTGGCAAGGCAACCGGTAGGTTCAATGTGGAAATTTAATTTACTATTTACAATATATAGTAAAATGCAGATGTCGCTGTCCCGGATCCAATTTCATTAGTGCCTAATAGGAGGGTTCTGCTAAGTGCTGGGAAACATTCACCAGGCACCAATATCCGATGCTCCCTTTACGGTGATTTTATTCCCCAATTATCAATTTAAAACCCAGCCACAAACAAATAATGTCCAATAATTCCTGTGATTTTTATTGACCTGACCCACAACCTAGCTCTCTGTTTTGGTTGAGTGACACAGCATATTTAGGTATATAGGTCCTGAGCTGCCAATTACTGGGCCATGTGTTAAACTCACTATGCAAATACAATGCAATGGAACAAAGTACAGCAGACTTGTGAATTACACCATGTTCTACAGGCTGATGTTTCTATTTTATTATTACAGTAACTGTAACACAAGGTGTCCTTCCTCTAGCAGTCTACTGCTAAACATGGATATTTGGGGTTCTTAGTGTATGTCCATCCTCCTATGCAATTAAACAGGATGTAGAAACGCCACATTTTCGGTTATAAAATCAGGTAAACATGGATTCTTCTTGAAGGAAACAGGATGCAGGGAAAGTACATTTTCAGCTGAGCTATTTATGATATAGTTAAAACAGGAAAATAAACACATCATATAAAATGAGCATAAATATGGCAGAGCATAAATATGGCAGAGCATAAAAATGGCGACTGCATACTTTCTGTGAACGCTGGGATTTGGGAATCTAATTAGAGTTACACACGCAGCGCCAGGATGGAGCTAAATAAAAACAAGGATTAAAACAGGCATTCATAGGAGCCTTCACCGCAGAACAGCAGAAGGTCAGAGCAACAAAAATATTCAGCAAAGTGGCACAAAGTCAACTCTGCAAATGCACTAGACACTTTATCCTGCCTGGTATCCTGCTCATACTGTAGCCATTAAACAAACCGCCTTAGTATTGCCAGTTGTTGGGGTAGAACCGTTAATCCCCTAACGATGTCTCCCTTAGGGATGAATAATAACACAGACCAGGTGTTTTACAGTATGTGACCGAGTGCAGTTACCTTTGCACATGCAGATGGAACAGCCCTTCCTGTTCTGACGGTAGCCTTCGCTGCAGTGTGTGTCGCAGGTGAACGGGGGACACTTGACACAGCGACACATTTCGCATCCGTGCTTGTTCCTCCTGTAGAGAAGATCCACACTTAAGTAAAGCGGCACCTCTCAAACCTTTTGACCATGGCCCGGTAAAAAAAACGTGTCGCAATAAAGCACTAAAACATTTATTTTAGCTGTAAAGCTGTAGTCACACACCAAAATACACCATACACTGGCCAACATTATAAAATGTATGGGATTTAGACTTATTATCTGAAATACTGGTGCAGGTAAGCAAGGCCCAATATTGTGTAAACTATTGTACAATGTACATCAGTGATTTCTTCTAGAGACACAGAGGTCTGTGGGGCAACACAGTGTTACGGTACGTTGAAACCCAGATGGTCAAGCCTGGTATAATCAACATCTGCTCCTGCTTTCCACTCACTATATCAGCTGCCTTTGAAGAGTGCCAGATAAAAGGGCAACATGTGAGCTCCCTGTGGTGTGCACTTCATACCCTCTGAAAGACTCTGGAGGGAGCAATCTAAAGCCAATTCAGATGCTTTCCATTCAACCCAAACCTTCTAGGATCCTCATTGCTCCCAAAGCCTTCGGTTGACGTGAGTGCGCCCCAGATCTGGAGCCAGATATCCCCTAATGTTGGCGAGTTAACTGGGCAGTGCAGAGAGAGAGTGAGTCAGAAAGAGAGAAAGGGTAGTAGCCTCCTTTCTCCTTCCCTGCTGCTGATTAAAAATGAGCTCATGGACAAATTGTAAATAAAGCAATGTGTGAACACATCAACGTCTGCTGGGCAAAATGGGCGAAAGGGAGGTGGGGAAAGGCACAAGGGAGGGCATTGTTTGGAGGAAATATGCCGACGCAATCACTAGAAATGAAACATACGCCCATCTGGGAGGGCTGCTCGCAGTCATAACGACACACACGCAAACATACACACACACTAACAAACAAAAAAACAGATGATTTGCGGAAGCTGCAGGAGTTGGGAATAGCTCAGGTCGTGGTGCTGGAGCCAACTATGTGCCTCATAAAACATCGCTGAACAGCAAGTGAATAAATTGTGATATTCCAGGTTGGGGAATAGCCTCTGCCACCAACCTCTCGTTTTGGTCCCTGGCTTGATCCCTTCCTGCCTTCCCCTACTCTGCGGGCCTGTCTCTCTCCCACCAGGTAACTGATGACCTATTTCATTAGACTGGGATGATAACTTCATTCATCTCTGTCGCTCACTGATCCATACATTGGAATACGTTCACCGTATTACATCCACTGAGCTAAAGAGAGAATGTCAAATCCAGCAAACTGAGGAGCTTGTCTTTGCTGAAACTGCGCTTGACGCCTTTTTAAGGGGAACATTACGGGAGTGCAGCCGTTGGCCACTAGCACACTGTACAAACACAGAGACACCGTGCTGCAACTTCGGCGTGAGGCTTTGTTTAAAGGTGACTTGTGGAATGTGAGGCTGGCCTCCGGGGTCCAGGGAGGATTTGGGGGGGGGGATTTGGGAGACGCTGGGGGGCCTATGGGGCTCCGGCACTGCTGGCTCAGCACAAATGGGGAATGGCCGGAGAATGCCACGCACGTCCTGTCAGGTCGGATGATGATTTAGAGCCATTGAGGAGGGGAAACAGGCTAAGTCCTGCTTTGTGTCCAACTTCAGGCACTCAGCTGTGCAAATTGTCATTTCGGCCCCTGACACATTCTGACAGCTCCCCGCTCGCATGATTCGGGGCCCATCTTTTCATTTGTTCTGTTCAAACAAGAGAGTTGTGCGAAACGCAAGACCAAGAGGATAGTTTGCAAGCTTTACATTCACCCTGTGTTGGAAGTCTGTGCCTTCGGTTTGAGTTATATACATGTACATTACAGCTGTGAGCGGATGTCACAACTACCGCCAGTGTAAACAAAGAGCCCCTTTGTGCGTCTTTGTGGTGGCTTCAAGCAAGGCATCGCCTGTTAGAAGATAGATCTGCATTGTGAGGTCTTCTCTCAGAGGACTCAGACTTCTAAGGCAAGCCCGAGCGGCGGCTTGTGAGCGGTTAAGCCGGGGCTTCCTGCTTCTCCCTCATCCGCATGCAGGGTGCCTCTCATCCTCTCTGCTGGCATCCTGCACAGGACATATCAGGCCCATCTTGAGCAGCGGAGCATGGTTGAGATACCAGAAGGCTCTTCATAAAGGCCACTTTTGTCCTGATGGGTTTTTTTTTTTCATCATCATTGTTTTGAGACAGGAAGATGATTTATGGAATGAAAGTGGTGCCGGGGGAGCAAGCGTCCCGGTGCAGAGCATTTCCAGATGTTTGATTGAGTCAAATAGGATTAGGAGGATTGGTTGGACCAGGGTGGGCCGCACACAGACCCACTCTCTCTCTCTCTCACACACACACACACACACACACACACACACACACACACACACACACACACCATATACCGTATGAGGGCTTGATTGGACACCAAGGCATTACCTTTGATCTGTGCTGGCAAGCTATTATAAGACCAAGAACTAACTAACACCAACTGCGGGCATCACCTGGACACTGTACAGGTCATTTTAGCAAATACAGAGGTTGACAATGCTCACGCGTTTATATTACACATTAAAAGCATGTTCCGCTTTAAACACAAATTTAAGAGGAACATTAATAGAAAGCCTCCTATTTATTATTTATTTTTGACAGGTGGCCCAGTGCTTATAACATGTTATCAATTATTTCTGGAGTCAGGCTACGCAGGGACGGCTGGGTTTTAACCATCATTAGCGGTGTGAGAGAGCGAAAGAGAGAGAGACTTTGCTGACGAAATGGAATCTCAACCAATACCTAGTCATTTTGGTTTCCTCTATTTCCTGAGTGAGAAGACTGTGTATGGTTTCCTCATACAGAGGCCTTCGATCAGACTTGAAGCCCCAGATGACGACATCATGAACCCATTCGGTCACCAGGTACTTACATATATCCGTAGGGGCAGGTCTTAGCGCAGGTCAGAGGTCGGCACTTGACCGCGGGGATGCTGCACTCGCACGTGCAGCCAATGTCGTCCTTCTTGTATCCCATGGGGCACTGAAGGGAGCAGTGTTTCTCCAGGTCAGTGCAGGAGTCGTCTGTAATAGAGCAACAGGTCATCTGAACGTCAATCAACCGCATGAGTTGCCACAGAAACATTGCTAAGACGGAAAACCTCGCAAGGACCGCAACCGCAGACAAAATGGGTTGTGATAAACAAATAGGCACATACACTGCTGCATAACAACCACAGTAACGCAAAACTGCCAAAAGAAAGTATGCAAGAGAGTGTTTATAATGTTGGGGTCTGCATGATTCATACACTCCTAGGTTAGCCTTTTACTCTGTGTTGTCCCCCATTAGGTGTCAGGTCGGTCAACTCACTGTTGAGACACTGGCAGAGCAGACAGCCGTTCCTGTCCTGCTGAAAGCCGCGGGGACAGTCGCTCCCTGACAGCGAGCAGTTCTCCAGGGGAGGACACAGCAAGGGGCTTACGGTTTCATAGGACGGCTCTGGAGAGGGGCGAGAGAGGAGCGTTAGACCCTCGCCTGATAATGACGCCCCAGAGCCGATATATCGGCCAGAGCAAACGGTTTCTTTCCTTGAACTTCTCTAACATCAGAACCTAATGGCATCACTGTGAAAATTATAATAACTGCTGCCGGCTCTATAAGCTCCTTAATGTGTCCTGAGTTCCCCCAGGGGGCACCACTCGATCTATGGCAGCCATGCCAACTGTAATGGTTACCTATTCACACTGCTTTTATTTGTGTGTAAACTGTGATTACAGATAAATGTGGGGCTGTTACGCCAGGGTGGGTCCCTCTGCAATATCTCACTGTCTTATTGTCTTGTCTTGTCGCCCATTAATGAGCTGGATCTGTGTAAAGAGCACGTTCCAGCTCCGGGACTCCCGGTGAAGAGAACAAGGCGTCCCCTGGACTGAAAGCAGACTTTGGCAGCGCTAACACGGACACGTCAAAACTGGCCGCTGGAACAACATACAGTATGTGTGTTACAGTGTCCGTGGAACAGCCTAATGTATATGCTAATTCCTCACACACACACACACGCTATGGCCGCCCACATCTCCTGCCACGCTCAGAGGAGGAGCGGTCCAACGAGCTGTAACTAATTACGGTCACACAAAAAAACAATCCACTCCAATTAAGAAGCCCCCTGTGCTAAAAGCTCACCGCAGCCTCGCACGCCCAGGTGGGTCTCATTTTCCTGGGAGGGGGGTAATAAGGAAACACAAAGAACCCTGCAGAGTGAAGAATGCTTCGTGGCCTCCCCTTTAATGAGCCTACACCAACATGGCCTCTTAAAGCAGACTCACAGCACCACAGGAGCCTCCTACATGTTGGTATTTACGTCAATGTGAACTCAGTATATAGGCCAAAAAAATGTATGTAGATGTGGATATAAGTGTTTAAAGATGCATTTAAACATATACATGATTGCAGTGTACGTGTCTGTCCAATCATGTGCATTGGATTCTCAACCAAGGGTATTATACTCAGGTATTATACATGTATGCACTACATATGGAAATGCTCTGGCCAAAACAGGAGGATTTAAAGTACTGAAATTGCATAATGACAGATTTCACACGTCTTTTTTTTACTATTCCCTAACTGGATTGGCTATCTGACTGGGAATGCAAGGACAGGACAGTGACGATTGAATTACAGGGCTTGCAGGTCCCTTCAGACCTCACACCTACAGTAGATAACATTTTAGACAGACATTGTACAACAGGGGACCATCCGGTCCACACTACTGCCCATACCTTCACAGAAGGGACAGCACTCCCCGGGGATCTTGACCGGGTTGTGGCAGCTCTGCTTGCAGGCCATGGCCGTGCAGTGGGGTTCCCCGTCCACACACTGGCAGAAGGTGCAGTCGTCTTCCTTCCACTGCTCCTCGTGGCCTCGCAGCTTGTTGTTCACCCAGCAGCTGGCCTTTGTGCTGTCTATAGACAGTAACTCCACGTCTGGCAGGAGGGAGACACAAACACACTGGGCAGGTTAGGGAGAGGAGAGGAGAGGAGAGGAGAGGAGAGGAGAGGAGAGGAGAAGTGACTAATGCGTCAGCACGATTTCCACTGTGTCTTTCCTAACAGCACATATGCTCAGTTAGGTGTGTAGATTGGTGTGGCGGACGCGACTGGAATGTCAGCACGGAGCTAGCGCGCCGTGTATCTTATCCTCCATGTTCCCTGTGACTGTGTTAACAGGAGACAAAGTGATAGCAGAGACGAAGGAAGCAGGATACTCCAGCGGGGAGCTAGCAATAAGGGAAACTGACCTGTCACCAAGAACTACAGCAGAGGACACTGCAGAGCTTAGATGACTAATCTAAAAGTACAAGTAAGAGAAGGCCTCATCGAATTTTTAAGTGGATTGAAGTGTTTTGGAAGAGATGTGTCACTGGAAGAGATAATTAATAATTGGAACATATTCGAGGAAAGTGTCTGTTAATCTCAGGGAAGAGTCTGTGAGTCTGTGTGCAAATACAAATACATTTTCAGCTGTGACCGTCAAGGTAAAAGGTCAGGTCAGAACCTGATGCCGTAAAAACTCCCTCCAAAGCGATGGAATTCCATTAGTGAACATTACATGGATGTTAAATGTAGCCGTTTGTTTGAAGTCTTAAACTGTCGAAACTGCTGTTTCGACAGTTTAAGACTTCAAACAAACGGCTACGTTTAAGAACAAGTCAGGGACGCCATTCTGCTCGGTTTGAGGTGATGTACGATGGCCTACGCCTTTCTCAGAACCTGTTTTCATGTTTCAAACATTAACCATAAACAATTTCAATTGGTTTTGTTGTACTGTTTATTGGTAACAGAGGTCTACGAATGAAGCAATGCAATGAGGGGGTGCTCTACTGTGGTCTGAGGCTTGTATATACAGTATGTGTGTGTGTTCCGTGTCTCTGTGCGCAAATATGTCTGCATTTCGGTGTGCTATGTGTTTGTTGGTGGAGGTTTTTTGAATGTGTGTCAGCGAGAGAGAGAAAGAGAGAAAGAGAGAGAGAAGAGAGAGAGAGAGAAGGCATGGCAGTCCTCAGCTTCTGATCCCAGCAGAGGCTTGGCTGCGGAGGTTGTGTTCATCTGGCTGTGATTATCCAGAGAGAATCTACCTTTCTCTCCCCTCCATTCCCTCCCCCTTGTAGTATACGTTGTATATCTCACACAATGTATATGACACAGTAGGTCTAACCACTCTACTGTAACCATTACCAATAAAAGTGTATGTAGTTCAATGTGACACACGTTGATGGGGGGGGGGAAACAAAGCAAATTCACGTCAGCCTTGCCTTCACATGTAGGACAGATGACTATCAGGTTGCTCTACCTGGCCCTATCTTCTTAATTAACCCCTCATAGAGCCCCCTCCCTCTATCAGATTGGGAGCATTTCCAATGATGCTCTCCTAAATGAGGTATGCAGAGAGAGCGGCTTTCCATAAGGAAAAGATGAAAGCATTCCGTAGCATTTAAACACCGGTACATTCCAGGTGTACCTCCAACACTAACCTACAGTAACCCCTTGTCTCCTGTCTCTCATGTGCCTGACCAATTATAGCCAGGCAGGCAGGCCAACGCTGGCTGCAACAACCGCTATAACGCTAGTAGACTGTAATGTGTTGGCCACATGCGTGGCAACCCCTCGTTTTAACAATCCCAGCTCCCTACCTGCCTTTGAGGTTATGTGTTTTCATGAGGGGGTCACGCACAAAAGGTTACCCTCTATTAAGCTGGAGTGAGATATTGCAAAGCCAGACAGTAGCTTTGATCAGGGTATTTTTATGCTCATAGTTTTCCCAGCAGAAATGTATCCCTGGCTGGCTTCTCAGTGCGCCTCTTTAATGCCCGGGCATGTTAACGACTGTGCAATATGGGTCTACTACGTGGAAGCCATTATGGTAGTACAGGGCTACGTGTCAGCAACATTGTTTAGGACAACCTCCAACTGGTCTTACTTGCCCCCCCCCCCACATCCCGGTCTGGCACATATCACCAACAGCTCGCACATCAAAAGATACCGTGGTATTTTTCCAGAGCTCCCGTGCTTTTATGTTTATTTAATATCTAACCAAACATTTTATACACTGACTTAAAAACACAATCATATCAGTAAAGGTGTATTTCGAAAAATTTAATAACGGAAAGGATGAGTTTGAATTTGTTTAAATAAATAAAATACTTTATTGAAGCAGTGTTTCTAAAGGTCAGGGGTCGAGACCCCACCAATTGGTCATGAGATGATTTTTAAATTGTATCTTTTTATTGTTATTTCAAGTTGTACTATTTTTCAGAGAATGTGCATATATGTGTTGTTTAGGGTTGTTTATGGTGCTTTGAACCACAATCAACCACATAAAGACCGCGTAGTGTTTTGTGACGGTAGCGGGGCACACCTATGCAGACTGGGCAGCACTCTCCCTCGGGGACATAGAAGTTGTCACAGTCCAGCTCCGCACACTCAGCCTTGGAACAGAAGGAGATGCCACCTCGGCACTGACACAGCCAGCAGGTGTCCATGCGGTACACCTCGCCCTCTGAGAATTTCTTTCCATCGTGGACACACTTGGGGGAGACTGGGGAGAGGAGGAGGAGGAGGAGGAGGAGGAGGAGTAGGAGGAGGAGGAGGAAGGACAGATGTTATCGACGCGTGGGCACAATAATGTTTAACATACAGTATTCCTCAGTTGAAAGGATGATGAAAGTCTATCAGGTGCCACAGATTCATTTCTTCTAACCACAGAGAAAAAAAAAGGTTTTTGTTCACAACTGAGAGGCAGCAGGATGCAGTGATGTGCCTGAACGCGTTCATTGAACGATAGTTCATCAACGCGTTCATATTTTGGGTAAACGTGAACTGAACGTACTGTATTACTGCCTGATGAACGTTACTGTGAAATCGTTCATTCTGGTGTCTGTGAACTGAACGCTCTCTCAGTTCAATTTCGTTCATTAGGGTGCCAGTTTTCTATAGAGCCTTTCATGCGAAAACCCGGCTAAAACACATCGTAAACAGGCCTTAATATAGCGGAAAAAACACGCTATCTGGCAACACCAGCTACCAGGGTTGCA
>JAOEHI010051557.1:0-18414 GCA_025447815.1 Percopsis transmontana | reverse complement strand
CGTTTTCTCCGGCAATCCCGCCTGTCTGTGTTCCTCGGGCTCGCGCTTACTCTCGCTCTCTACACACCGCTGTTACAGACATTTCCTTTACTTGTCTACTAAAATATTAATAATCATACATAAGTTCATATTTGCCACAATTAGTTCATAAAGACAAGAAGCTTTTTTGTACAGTTAAGACGCCCATGCCTAATGCTGTAAAGATGACTAACCAATTCATTGCAAATGGAAAAATACCTTTTAAAAATGAGAATTCAACTGTTTTTATTTCCATTTAGTATTTTTATTTGTTTATTTGTTTAGTTAAATGTAAAACATTGTATAGTACAAACAAAACTGTTTTAAACAACGAAACATTGAACAATTGCAAACAGTAATAATAAAACAGTTATCAAAGATCAAAATGTAAACAATAACCTAATAAACAAAATAACAATAAGCCTAATAAAATGTTAATTTGCTTTGTACATTGTCCAAATATGATTTGTAATCTTACATCGTGCATCTAAAACGCATGTGCCGTAATAGGATTCTACTGCGGGTACATTTGATACATTGTGTCTCAACTGTACCCCGCTGACCTTATCGAACATTTCTATAGATTTTACAATGACCTTGCATGACACAATGTCATGCAATATGTCAGTTTTTCAGCACAGATTAAGGTTTACGAAAATGTAACTTAACTTTAACAGTCATGTAAGGATGAGAAGCTATGCAATGTGGAAGGAACAGGGTGAAGTGAAAGACTTACCATAGGAAAATAACTTTCGATGATACCTTCTGACCGGAGAAGCGCACGTATTTCAAATTTCTCACGATCAAAGAGGGCGCTAATACGCATGTGCGAAGCGAAAATCAGGCTTGGTGCGCTCGCAAGTTATTAAAGGTGTTTCAACTGTACCCCTGTACCAACTGTACCTGGTCTACCCTACATACAATTCACTCTTTTTAAATTTTCATAGATTAGCAGGTCTTTAAATATTTCGGTAGTGCATTCCCATTCACATTTAATCCAGCTGTCAGGGCCATAGACATAATCAATACACAAATGTTCTGTGTCTATGGTCTGGGGCCAAATCGAAGTAGGATGCTAATTGGCAGATTTTGTCTTTTTTCACAACACGGGGATTTTCCATGGATGTATTATAAGAGGCTTTTACCAGGGATATAGAGCCCAGTGTGGTAGGCCCTACTGACGTTTTTTGATTGAACGATGGAGGGCAGCAAACATATAGTCTGACTGAACACAAGAAGAAGAAGAAGAGGAAGAAAGAACGAAATAATTCCCTAGATGCACCGGAATCACATAGAATGCATAATAATGCTATAAAACAATGAGCTTCCTAATGTCCGTTTCTTGTGGATAACGACCAGGACAATTTACCTGAAAATCTCTTTAACTAAAGCCATAATGGCGAACCCGAGATGAACAAGTGCAAAAATCCTGGTACCTAGCAAGCTAACAATATACCACACATATATAGGCTATATAGCCAGCTAACGTTAGCTTCTGCTTACAAGGCATTAATACCGTACATTAGAGCAACATCAGTCAGGGAAATGTATTTTCTGTACACGATAATTGCATCTCTGGTGTCGTTTTTTATTTTGAAATGGATGAAAAAAAGGAGGTATTGCACCGATTTGAAAAGACTGGATGGGAAAACAGTTCTCATTACAGGTAAGGCTACACCTTAAAACTAACCTATTATGAATAGTAACATTTTTTATCCTCATTGAGAACATGTGTTTTGCTGCTTATAACAAAACACTAATTGAACTCAGTACACAGTGCACATGAGCATAGACATTTAAATATGACAAAATTATATCTATATAATTTTGTCATATAATGCAGTGTGTAATTTTGTCTATAGACAAAATTACACACTGCATTACTGGTCACTAAAGAAATCAAAAATGTTCCATGTCTTGGTTTAAGGTGGAAATTCAGGCATCGGCAAAGAGACAGCAGTTGCTTTAGCAATGCGAGGTGCCCATGTCGTCATTGCTTGCAGAGATGTGGACATGGCTGAGAAGGCTGTGAGAGAGATCAAATTCAAGAGTCACAATTTAAACGTCCTCCACATGGAGCTAGATCTGGCTAACCTCCGGTCTATAAGGGAATTCTGCAAGAGCTTCCTTCAGAGAGAGAAGAGGCTGGACATTCTGATCAACAATGCAGGTTGGTGTGTCAGTTACACAGATCTGAAGCAACAGTATCAGAATTGTTTCCACATCTTTCAATTCTACTGAATTTACCTGAGTAGTCACTAATCCTTGAGTTCCTCTTAGTGTTAATGTTGAACAAAATGTGGTCATATTTATCACAATGGGCAGAGCTGGTTCACACCAGTTTTTCATATATAGTCTGGCTAGAGCATCTGCAGTTTGCCAACTCCACAACGTTTTGGTCTACAAATAGTCTGGAAACACTACCTACATATCGCACAACATTAAACTTCTAATTTTCAAACACAGGCATTAGCAGACAATTGAACCACCTATAACAAATCTGTAAAAATACCATGTGGGACACTAGGATTCGTTCAGAATGCATTTTACATTTTGTAATAGGTGCTTTTCCACTGCAGGAACTCGGGGGACTTCCCAGGTGGCGTGAGCGTTTACAGGAACGGCCCCCTAATCGGCCCGTTCAGCCTTTCTGTTTCCAATGTGGTGCTGGAACTACTGCTCTTCGATCACAACGTAAATTCCGAGCACGACAAGACAAAATATTTATATACATGTCTCCAGCGGCAGCACACCAGCACCAACATTAGAATGTTAAACCAGATGTCCCAGATAACGTTAGGATTACCTCGAGTTGACAGTTGAATGGTGCTCTAAAGTTGCTAAAAATTAAATGGCTTCATGGCAGCTGTAAATACTTGATAAATTATTATAATGGCGCTTGCTGTCGTCTTCCACTCAAGTAAGCACCGAGCCCCATCCAGCAGTTTTTCAGGGTCACTCAGAAGTACCTACTCCGGAGTAGGTACTTCTTTTGGCCCCGAAAACGCCCCTGAAAGAGTTTCTACAGGGTTGGTTCCTGCAGTGGAAAACCCCCATTGGGTGCCGTCCCCTCTAAAACGGCCCGCGAGTTCCTGCAGTGGAAAAGCGACCTTGAAATGTACTTAAAACGGTGCTAAACTGAATGATAAACTTAAAACAGAGAGTTGGGTTTTGTATTGGATCACACTTATCTGTCAGCATGGCTGATTAAAAACAAAGAGCTGATTGGGTGGTGAAGACAACTTAGACAATTAGGCTATCCTGCCCTCATACAATATTTTCCTAATTACAAATTTCACCACATCTTTAATGCAGGTATGCCCAGTGTGCTGGACTGGACAGATGATGGCTTCAGCATGTGTTTTGGGGTCAACCACCTGGGCCATTTCCTCCTCACCAACCTGCTCCTGCCTCTCCTGAAGGAGAGCGCCCCAAGCCGGGTGCTCACCCTCACATGCTCCAATTACAAATACCAGAAGCTGGACTTCCAGGACCTCAATTACAACCTCCTGCCCTTCTTTACCTACTGCCGCAGCAAGCTGGCCAACATCTACTTCAGCCAGGAGCTGGCCCGAATCACAGAGGGGAAAGGAGTGACCACCTATGCTGTGCACCCTGGTAAGAGGGTTTTGTCACTGGCTTGAGGTGTATTCTGTATGACTTGCAGGTTTTTATGGTAGCAGGGAAGATCCAGTGTATGGTGTGGTGTGGCTAGCAAATGGTAAGTGACCTCTTTTTAGGGTTGGGCGATAGGTCAACCGTCACTGCTTCAATCGGTGATTGCCAATGTATTCACGGGGGTGGGGGGGTGGATACCTACCTTGTTTGGTCAACACTTTTCAGTTTGGTCCGAATCAAAATAGCAGGTGTGTAAGGTGCGACCATGGTTTGGACGTGCAGCGTGCCATACTCTCGCTCCCCATTGACTTTGTATTGCGTGAAGGTTCCTCCTTGTCACTTTCGTCTGCGAACAAAAAACTGAAACATGTCTTAAAGCTGCTGTGTGACCACAAAATGCTAAATTGCTTTACCTAGCAAAAAACAGCCCACGTAGACGACAGGACGTAGGTATGTCATGCAAAGTTCTTAAGTGTACTCGCAAAATTGCAATGTGAAATCAAATGTATACAATGTAACAAAAACAGGAACCTTGGTCCGGACTTTCAGGAGTGAAAATTCCCTAAATAACCAAAATAAAGAACTTGAAATCTGCAAAATACACTGGCGATGGATCCAGACCACCATTGATTCCCGACGTATTTGTCATATCGGCCAACCCTACCTCTTATTTTCCACATTTTGCTCCCTGTGTCGCAGGGTTTGTCAAGAGTGGCTGGACGTGCCATTACTCCGTTCTGTTCAGGATCCTGATGCAGGGCATCATGTGGATGTTTTTTGTTCCGTGTGAGATGGGAGCTCAGACGGTGGTCTACTGCGCCGTGTCGGATGAGGCTGCCAAGCACAGCGGGGGCTACTTTGTCGACTGCCGGACCGCCACTCTGCGACCCTTTGCCAGAGATGCTGGTGTGGCAAAGAAACTGTGGGAGGCCAGTGAGAGACTGGTCAAACTAGCTTGATGTTTAATAGCAATTAGATAAAAGAACTCGCACATTTTTTTTCTTAACATAAATTATTACATTTATCTATTCACTGGATATGTTTAAGAGCATTATGGGATGTGTAGTAAGATATTTGACTTTTTGGTTATATTAAATGGGGGTGGTTTATTTAATTTCATTGCACCCATTATTTATTTTTTTCATGTATATTTTACTGATAAAACAGTTTTGATGACTTGGAGGTGAAATACATGACTACAGTACCTTATCCAGTTTTATCTTGTGGTTATTATTGTTGTTTCTGTTAATAAGGAATGAAATCCTTTTGGCATTGTTTTTTCTGCTTACAAATATGTTATGGATGGGAATAATTTATTTTTTGCATGAAACGGTTAAGTTAAAACAGAATTAACTCCATTTCTGAAAAGTCAGCGCCATCTCCTGGCAGGATGCCATGATTTGCATGTCAGGTAAAACTGAAAGTTAGATATGACAGTGTTAAATAACTGTCGCCATTACAGGGTGTGGACTCAACGGCAAAGAACACACATACAATACGCTTTTACATAGAACAAGACGGTGTGCATTTTGTACTTTTTTTATAAGGCAGTGAACTATACCAAAGAACATGGATGAGAAAATGTCTCTCATTAAATTGTTTTTGACTTGCCATGAATGTTCTGAGACTTTCAGAGATCCTGTGTCTTTGAGCTGCCACCACATCTTCTGTTCTACCTGCCTGCAAAACGTCTGGGAAAAAGTGTGTGTGTTGGAGGGGGGTGCTGGCATTTCAAGTCAATAGGGTTTATTTATTGGTTTAAGTTAGAATAACATTTAGTTTGAAGCAAGGGCTGGGATACATTTGCATTTACAGCATTTAGCAGACGCTTTTGTCCAAAGCGACTTACCGGTTAAACCAGTTAACCACCAGTTATTGCAAGTAAACATCATTCTCCTAGAATAAGGACAGCATCATTTCATCAGGTTACTTCACTTATGCATTTTTAGTACATTACTCGAGAGTTATCATTCACTCCTTAGATGTTGCAGTAATACTTTGTATTTGTATTGTATATTATTGAATTATGAAGTATTTCTTGTTGAAAAAGTGTAAGGTAAAATTATGAAATATCATTTAGCTTCTGAGTCAAAAGTGAGAAAACAAAAGTATTTACCATAGGGGAAACTATATTCCATACAATGAATTGAACTTTTTTAAATTAGATCTATAACAACGTATTTGTACCTACACAAACTGACGTTAATTCACTAACAATATGACACATGACCAAAAGTAAATTTGACCATTTAAAAATACCTTGACCACTTTTATGAGTGAATATAGGGTAAATTGAATTCTATACAGAATATGCACAACATTGATTGTGCTTTCTAGGTAACCTGAAATGAAATGAATCAGCTTCTATTCACGTCTGACAAAGTGTTTTTCACTAAGGAATGCACTGATGCAGGCAAAACAGTGTGCTACATATGGAGGGGCAATATATGATGTTGGGCATGGCACTTGAAAGAAAATCTGTGCCAATGCCAAGAAATTCAACGACAGGAAAACAAAACAGTAAAAAAAATGTCTTAAATGCTAGTCAAATTTAGCTCTGTCTGAAATGCTTTAATACTGAGCTTATCATCTTGATGAGGTCCTTTTATTTGTTATGTGTTAATTTCTTTAGACTTACCCATTAAGACAACTAATTTACCTATTTAAGACAACTCTTGGTTGCATTCTCACTATGTTAGTCATACAAACAGATAAGCTGATGTTCGTTTCCTAAAGGCATCATCACACAGCGGATAAGCTACACTCAAAACATCCTCACCTGGCAGTTTGATATGTTATGTATTTAAAGGCCCAAGTAGTTTACTTTCCCAAGTTGGTCATAGGTGTGGCATACTGTGACGTTTTCAACTTACAATATAGAACTACTCAATTTATTGTATCTCAGAAACTATATAGTAAAGATGTATGTCCACAAACGCCAGCAGGCAGGCGTTTCATGTTGTGACACGAGAATATGAATGGATGGCAGAAATGATTGAATAAACCATTCATGTAACCTATCCATATCATATATCATCACCATCCAGATGCCTCAAACATGGAATTATGGAATTTATTTAATTCCAAGGTTTATATTGTTACATTACACAATGTTTAATATTTAACTTGTCAACTACACATTCACATTGTCATACGCTTACTGTGTTAACATGGTTTGTAAACGCTAACAAAAAAACATTTTAAAAAGCAAAGTTGAATGATAATTAACAATAAAGCATAATGTGTTATACCTTTTAACCCAATTACACGGTATTGTAAATATCCATGACTATAATGATAAACTATTATGACACACTGTAAATTAACAACACACAAATAACAGGAAGCATAAAGTTGCATTGATCGGCATGTATATCTATGTTAATAATACAATGTATTATACTGTATATAATACTATTCAATAGCCTTACTATTGAATGTTTACTATTTGTAAGTCATGATCACATTCAACTAGATCTATTAATCAGTAATTTAATAGAAATTATATAATGTTTTGTTAGTTAGCGCCTTATTTTACCTCCAGGAAATGTGTAGCTTTAGAAATTATTAGCTAGCTAAAATCCAGTGGAAAAGATGCCATATCCCTGCTCAAACATTGAGAATTCCCTTTGTCCACAAGTGAAGCATTTTTAGCTTATTGTAAGTGCAATCCAAATGTACTTTATTTGCACAAATAATACAGTATATCATATAACCTATGAGAATATTACATCAATATAAAAAGTACATCTGGGTTGACTATGTCAGCAAACTGCAGCCACACTCTGGTGTATCATTATACCTGATATTGGGATGGTATAGTGGGCTCATCGTGGGCAGACAGGCTGTCCTACAACCAGAAGGTCCTGCATTGGATTCCCACACCGTCCAACTGTAAATGTCCCCTAGCTTCTGACTAAAATCTTTCTGACATGTTGACAGAAACGATGAGGGTTTAGACAGGCACTTGAGATGACTGGCTGAATGTGTCTGGTGTTTGATGTTAAGGATGGACAGCCTTTGAGGCGTGCCGCGGCCGAACTCTGATCTGAATGTCCTCATCCTGAGGAAGAGAGGCAAGGGAAAACATCAGGAGCACAAAAGATCCATACATCTACAGTACACGTCACACTAAGACACGAGTGTCGTTTTGATCCCTACCGTCTCAGCGGTGTCCTCCCCCTCTGTGAGCTCACTGTTGGGGTTAGACATGTCCGGGTCAGACAGGGCGCTCTCGGCCGTCTCCTCATCGTAGTCTGTCTGGTAGTCATCAGACAAGTCCTCTGGTGGGGAAAGGATAAACATGAACACCGCAATACAACTATTTACGAGATGAAACATACCTCTGATACAAATCTTTTTTTTAACATAATGAATGTTGCAGTTGAAGCGGACCCCATAGACACACTGCATGTGTTCTGTCCATCATCTGCCTCCCAATTACATTCAGACAGAAGGGTGGTTCTGATTTTGCTAAATATACTTTCTCTTAACCGAGAGATTTCTTGGTGATTGGAGGGGAATGCTATGTGCTCTAGTATTATGAGTGCTATACTCTTTAGCAAATAGAATGTCTAAAAGTATGTGGACACCTGACCATCATACCTATTTGAGCTTGTTGGACATCCAATTCCAAAACCATAGGCATTAATGTGGAGATCCTCCCCTTTGCGGGTATAGTCTCTGGGAAAAGGTTGTTTGTCTATGGAGATTGCATGGCTTTGTGCTTGATTTTATACACCTGTTGGTTCATGTAGTAAACTAGTTCATGTAGTAAATGAATTTTCCCCATCACTGGGGGTGTCCACATACTTTTGGCTATATAGTGTACTGTAGTGTACCATGTCCAAAACATGAGGTTTCAAACATTGAAAACTGAGGCCCAAGAACATTCTCAAACAAAACCCACTCTACTTAGAGATATCAGTGAACACTAACCATCGATCTGGGCGTTGACGACTGGTTCAATTCTTGACACAATCTCTGCCAGGTCCGTAAAGGAGGCATTTGGACAAGTAACCACCTGAAAGACATGAAGGTTCTTCAATGAAGAGTTGTTTTTTCACAAAAATATATTTATATAAATGTACTGAGACTGCAAACAAACATTCACAGTAATATAATATCATATAAATGTCACAATCTTAGATAGACAGTTTGAAAATTATTGGTCGTTTCTACTTGACACTGTAAACTTCAGTAATCTAATGACTGTGGCCTGGGTGGTTCCTAAAAGGGCCTTTAACTCACATTGCCACTTTTAGTCTTGTGGAACTCTTCCTGGTGTCGGTCCTTGAGCATGCTGTCGACAACCCCGCTGCGCTGCCACACATCAAACACCGTTTTCCCATGCTGGTATCCCACCTCCTGTTGGATTGGTTGAGAAGAGGATTAGGGGAATTTCAAAGGGGGCAGATAGGAAAGTCATGTGGAACGGTCAGGAGGAAGACACAGACACTTACAGCGATCTCGTCAAACTTGCCGAACTCCAGCGTGCCGTAGCGGTCGATAGGTGGCCGGATGTATTCGCAGTACTGGCTGTCTTTGACCAGCTCCAGCTGCCGGACACAGCAGACGTAGGCCAGCCGAGTTTGGATCTCTGCCATGTTCAGGACCTAGACAGAATATGGAATAGAAAATGTATGATATTAAAGCCCAATGCCAACGTGTATAAGTATAATCATATCTTTGTTGACTTCTAAATTCTTATTAGCTTACTCAGTATAATGTGGTAGTTATTTTATACACCTGCATTTTTAGGTGTATAACACCTGCATAGTGTTAATCAAAAAACCCTCCAATCACCTATCTGATTCAAGATTACAACCACCAAGTCAATTGTCCACTGAAGCTCACTTTGACTTTTTCAGCCAGTGGGTTGAAGCGCTTCCAAAGAAGCCACCATCCGTTGAGAGAGTCTCCGTAGTTGGTGAGGTCCGTTTCATCCTGGCTGCCCACGTCGATTGCAATCACAACCTTGGCCCCCATAGAGCGCGCCACATCAGCTAGAAGCAAAAATAAACAACTGTGGATTCAGGAGGCGACATAAGTCAAAATGTACAGGATCCATTCTGTATAATTGTTAGTCATTAGTTGATCACTAGATGGCTTTACATTGGCACTGTCCTATAATAGTACCATCATTTATACTTAATTGCTATAGTTACTAACCAGGCAGGTTATTGATATAACCGCCGTCCATGAGTAAATGTGCATCTTTTGGATCACAAAGAGGGGGCAGGTAGCCAGACAGGGACATACTGGCTCTCACGTACCTCCACAACGAACCTGAGGAGGGCAGCAAAAACATAATCTGATAGAAAAGGTTAGTGCAAGGATAGATTCATTAATATAATGGGCACTTGGTAGAGTGCATACATCTACCAATGCTTATAGCTTAAAACATTCACATGTGCAAACATGTAACATGTTAAAAACATCAACTACATAGTAACAGGACACTAATATGTATCTAAACGCTATTCATTCATCTGCTATTCATGTGCTGGTAGAGGTTCAGGCAACACTCAAGCTCATATAGGATTAAAAGCTCTGGCATGTAGCTAGGAGCCATAGAGAGAAAAGCTGACAGACCATCAGTGTGGACTCTCATGGAGGAAGCTGTGATGTCTGTAGTTACGTTGAAGTAGGGGATCCACAGGTCCTGTTGAGGAAGACGGGCAGTGCATTAAATGGCAATTCGGATTATATAAAAATAATTTGCCCTGAGCACATGTACAGTTTGTACAAGGTACTCAAAACTGCAATACTATTTTAATAAAAGACAGTAGAGGAGCTCTGATACATGCATGTTTTTATTATGGCTTATATATTTTTTTGAGAACCTTAGTTTAAAGTGGAACAATTAGGGATAACAGTTGTGGTATTATTAAATCATGCTGGGCTGTAACAAAGAATGCAAATAATTATGACTATCAGTATTACCAAATGAATAGTGCACCAAACCCAATTCATCCTACCATTCATCCGTCCTACCTCTATCTGTTTGCCCTTAAACACAGAGCTAACGCTGGAGTTGAAGGAAGCACCAGAAAACATGGAAGTCACTGGGTATGTAAGGTCAAGGATCTTCTTGAATATAGAGGTCATATCCTGAGGACAGATACTTCAATGGAATTGTGGATTGTAATGTACAGTAATTTATAGATACATAAAGACTCCCTATGGATTGGTGTCCATGCAAAGTTGTCGCGTCTTGATATTCACCCACCATGGCCCACTCGCGAGCGCGAACCCTCATACGACTGCTGTTCTTCTCTTCGGCGTACAGCGCTCCGATAAGGGACCCAATGGAGGTGCCACCCACCATGTCTATGGGGATGCCCGCCTCGTTCAGTGCCCGCAGGACGCCCACCTGAGAGCACCCCCTGAAACAAGCCACCGGCAAACGACAAAATAAGCCACATGGTTTATCAAGTGTCCTGTGACAGCGTTTCCCAAACTTTGTAGCTTTTTTCTGCAGAACTCTTTAAAATTAAATGCACTGGGTTATTTGTCATATGTGGGGGGAATTACTTCATTATTAATTATTAAGCTGCCCATATTCATATTAAACAACATGGGAATGAGACTTTTATAAAACAATAGGCTTAACAGTGCTATAAAATAATAGTGCTTCTTCAGAGAAGCAACACAACAGTGGCTCTAGAACTGACAAGACGACCCACCTTGCCACAGCTCCAGGATAAGCCGGAGCAATAAAAGAGAAATGGACAGAGAGGATGTCAAAAGGCTCAAAACAATGGCAAATAAACACAGGCAACACAGACACAGCTTAGGTACCTAGCACCCCCTCCTCCCAGCACTACAGCGATGCTGTTGCCCGTCAGGACGCGGGCCAGGCGTGAGAAGTCCGAGTGGCGATCTGGGGGCTTCTCAAACACACGCTGGTACATCTCCCTCTGAAGTAGCCATACACACAGACACATACTGCACTACAGTGAATATTGGGCTAAAACCTTCATCGCGTGTGACTCCTCTTATACCGCATATACCGCAGCCTGGCATATACATAAATAAAACAACCATAAACGCCACTGAAAAATGGGATACACATTGTTTTGGTTTTGAACTGTGCTGAGCGGCAGCCCTGCCAGCTTCTCACTCATATATTTGGATCCTTCTCTAACCCTCCCCTGTGTTTGTGTTTTGAAATGTAATCGGTGGGCTGGTGCAGAAGAAATTTGCAGATCTGCGGGCGCTATAACACTTAATTGAGGAGTGCACCTTTAAATGACGAATAAACAAAACTAGAACTAATAATAAAATACTGTAAATTAAGATTTGAGTGTTGAAATCATCATGTTGTTTGGAAAGGAAGGGTAATCATAAACATGGAGGAGATGTATGTCGCACCAGCTTTGGCAGACTCCTCCGGCTGAAGATCCTGCGTGGACAGGAGAGGTGCATGTGTCTGGAGATCCAGCTGCGCATGTTGAGCCACTCGGCCGTCCCTCTGGGTGATGGGCCATCCTCCTTGTGGAGCAGGACTAGCTGCTTCTGGGCCCGGACCGCACCCCCCTCCAACATGCGCTCCAACTAGGACACAGGGTTTATGCTGGATGTTCTCTTGTATGCACTACACTATACGGCACGTTTTTTTTAAGTCATATTTTTTTTACAAAAGACCTTTGTTTTTGTAGTGTAGCGTCTTAGTGCTTTTCAAGGGCACCAAAAGATTTGAAAAATTAACCATATGATACTCTGCAATGAATGGTGATTATTTGCATGTTTGTACCTTTTATTTTATTTATTTTACTTGTAATTATGTAAACACCAACCAAGAGCAGGTATTAGATCTACTCATCCTCCTGCCCTATCCAAATTCACTCGACAGGCTGTTTAGGTAGTACCATTGAGACATGGACTACCTACATTTATGGCACTTTGTTGTACATAGACAAATCAATTGTTTATTTACTACATAAGAAGGCTAGTGGTTAGCATCATCAACACTGAAAGGTCCTGTGTTTGATTACCACTACTGCTCCCACTTGTAATTGTACTCAATGTAAGCTTTAGAGAGAAGAGCCTGCTAAATGACCGAATTGTACCCACTATTACATTTCATTGGTGTATATTCTAACTGTATTACTCTTACTGTACCTTATTTGCTGCTGTGTTCTTTCCTTCCTGACTTCAAAATCTTCAAAATCACAGGCATGGCAGAGTTGTACTGGATTAAAGTCACTCTAGCTCATTAGGTCGCTCTCGATGAGAGTGTCTGTGTGCCTCACCTCGCCCACGGTGGGCTCCTGCTCACCCAGTCCCACAATGATGATGCAGTCGGCCTGGCGCATGCAGCGCTGGGTCCAAGGTGTGAGGGTGGAGTCTGACTGGTACAGGACAATGCGGTGGATGTCTTCCTGCTGGCCCAGCCAGCTGGACAGACGGTACTCGTGGACGCTGAGAGACGTAAAACAACCATGAAAACCTGGTAGACATCTGTGTATCATGTACGATTCTCCATCACACAACAAATATTCATACCTGTCCAGCGCAGCAGTGCCCAGGCGCTGCTTGATGATGTCACTGGTCAGGAGTAACGCAGGACCTGAAAAAAGCAAAGCGTTTTTCCCCCCCCCCCTCATACCTTCTCTAAAATAGCAACAAATATTTTAGCCATCAATGAAGCTGAAGCTTGTTTGCGTGTGTTACGTTTGTACCAATGCCACTGAGTGCGTGTTGCAGCTCCAGAGTAAAGGCAGGGAGGGGGACATCCTCAGACACCGGCAGGATGGTCACAGTGGATAGGTTGGTGGCTGGGTTCTCTGCGTCCCACTTGCTGGTCGGGGTATGTAGGCCCAGACCGCGCGCTACGGGGTGTAGGGTGGAGGTGGTATGGTCACATAAAATATAGGAAACTTTATTATCCATCCACAACATCGACATTGAGTTGATGCCTCTTCATAGCAGTGATTCATACTACATACTACCAGTAGCGACAACAATCAGCTTTGTAGACACATTAGAAGTATGTTTTTGAAAAACAAGAAGAAAATGGAGGATGAAAACACAACATTTGTTTCTAGTTCATCACCTACTGCCAAATATTCCAAATATTTCAAGCACAACTTCAGAGGTTCAATATCCCTTTAACTTATTTGGCTAATTTGAGTGCTTCTAAGATTTAATGTCAGGTATATAGTCAAAAGATCATCATGAAAGATCAAACAAAAACAATGTCAGTCGTCCCACTAAGGGACAGGTGGTCTAATCATGGGTGGAGTCAGTGAGATGTCAATCAAGCAGGTTCTGTATATACCTAGCAAGTACTGAAATTAGGTTCCATGGGGAACTGTTGCTTTACAGGAGTAGGTTTGCCAAAAAAGATGTCTACAGACCTTCCCACATACACATCAACACAGGATCCACATGTAAGCCAGTAAACAGAAGAGATGTGCCAGTACCGGCGAGAGGTCCATTGACCTGCTGCATGTTGCCCAGAATCTTCTGTCCCAGCAGGTGGATAAGCCTCGTGACCACCTGGGGATAACGCCTCTTGATTGAGTTTAGAGCTCCTTCTGGGAGCTTGGCCAACTCAGAGTCCCTGACCGCATGTACCGTGGTGGCTCGATTCAGATGGGTCAAGGCCTCTACCTGGGGAACACACCGAATAAACGCTTACACTAATCATTCTATTTAATTATAAATCAACTAAACCAATTCAATTGAAGGAGACTACTGAGAGACTACTACAGAAAATAAGTATACATTGGTATACTCTCATTGGTGTATGAAAATCTATAGGGTTGTAACAATTTCAGCCAAATAGCCATACCTCCTCAAACCATAGCCATGCTCTTAATAGGATATAATGAGATCATATAAGTAAGTAGAGATCATATAAGTAAGTAAGTACAAATGATAAATGATACTTGGGGGCAGGATAGTCTAGCGGTCTAGGTGTTTGACTCACAGCCAGAAGGTCGTGGGTTCAAGGCCCAGAGCTGGCCTACCTGTAAGCATCCTTGAGCAAATTACCTAACCTCTATCTGCTCCATGTAATAGCAGCATAAAATTGTAAGTTGCTTTAAATAAAAGCATTGGATAAATATAACCTAATTGATGCTAGATTGCATTTAGCAAACACTTTTATCCAAAGCCACTTACAATCAGTACATTTGAACCTAATAACAGTTGAACCTGTTATTACAAACAGCCAACATTTTAATAGAATAATGACAGCATCATGTCACCATGGTTAATTAGTTTATGCATTTTTCAGTATACAATATATTCGTATTAAAATATAATTTAATCCCCAAAAATTATTTGCAGCCTAAAGTGCTTAATATTCTAAGAGCCGATCTAACAGAGAAGAAAGGAGAAGAGAAGTAGGATTTCTTCTCTTTCTATTTTAGATTAGACATAAGGCAAGGCAAGGCACTTTATTTATATAGCACATTTCATACACGAGGCAGACTCAATGTGCTTCACATAAAAATATGTCACAATAAAACAGGACAAAAACTCTGCATAAAAAGACATTCAAAAGAACAAAAGAGCAAGAACAAGCATTTCAATTAAAAAGAAAATGACAAGCACATAAAACCAAAAAGTGCAGGGTTTGCAGATTTATTAATAATTCATTATTTGCCTGGCTTCCATATCCAATTGCAGGCAGAATTGCAGATAATTAGGTTTAGTGATTCAGTAATCGCTGTACAGTTCAATAAGGTAGGCGTGGTTGTGATGGGAAATGGACAAAGCCCCAGGGGAGGGGCGCGAGGCTTTCTCACTGGCTGGTATGGTGGCCAATGCTGGTATTACAGCCAAATGCTGTTGTGCCCAAAAAGCCTATTACCCATTGATGACACATTGAGGGATTATAAACATTCCTTTAACGTGGCTCAAGTTCAAAAACTAGAAGCATTGTCCTGTCATATGCGCTGGCTGAGCAACTTTCATTCAAATTAATAGCTGACATTTTGATATGCCTTAACCGGCTCTTATAATACATCCATGGAGCGGACTAGCTCAATTTCCCCACCCAGAGTTAACATTGGCACTGTTGCGTCTACACCACTAGATGGCAGTATAAAGAAGAATCGCTGTTTACAGAGGATAAAGGCATCTATCCTATTGCATCTTTAATACTCAACTGTAAAATATTAAATTTTATTATTTTAAACCCTGTGTTGGAATCCAAGCACTCACCACACCAATGAGGTCTCCGCGACCGTATTCACCAGCCAGCTCCTTCTTCCCATCATCCTTTGCAATGACGGAACGTAAGCGGCCACTGAGGACTATAAAGGTGCTGTCTGACTTGTCTCCCTGTCTGAAGAGAATAATGTAAAAGTTAGAGAACATTTATCTGTGATTTCATCATCTATAAAAGAGGTATATTTAGGTTGAAGTTGGGGGGTCAGCACTGCATACAAATCATAAAGAAGGTGTTTACTATTGGCTGAGCAGTTACTGAAAGCAGTTACTCAGGATTCAAAGTATCTAAAGTATATCTATATTCATTCCAAGTCACCCACTGCTAGCCTAATTATTTTCTGCGTCATGTCTCAATCATAAATTTTTGGTGGTTTGATATATTTGGCCTGCCCGGGTACCTGTAGACAGCACGGCCAGCCTCCACGGCCATCCAGTCCAGAGCAAAATCTATTTGTCTCACGAAAGAAGACACTCTCTTCACCACCGTGTGAGCTACATTCAGCACCACCCTGGGCTCCTGGCGCATGATCCTGGACACAATCACACAAACACAATCATATACTCCCTGTTACTAGCGCCAAGCATGGTGTGTAGTAGTAACATAGATGTAGTAAGGCATACAGTAAAGCCACATAGTCCATTAGGTTTTTTATCAGGATATGTGACAAATGTTGATGGTTGGGAAGATATATTGGGTATATATTGGGTATATATTGGAACAGACACAGATAAACAAATATAAATACAAGTTAAGCATGTCAAATAAACCATGTCCATCTGTAGCTGAGGATATTTATTATAATTATACACAAACTAAATTATACACAAATACAAAAACAAGATGATTGAAATAAAATGCATCGTTGTGTGCTTGTCAGCACAAAGACATCTTTCTATAATTGTGTGCGTGTACAGTATGTGCGTGTGTTCAGACAGCTTGAAATGTGGCATCGCGTGAAAAGTGTCCATGTCCATGAATAACAACGAAACCTCACTCGTCGTATGTTACTCTGTGTACATACGACTACACACCGCGCCAGGTGTGTAGTTGTGCGTGAGAGTGTGTAGGTGTGGTCTCCTGGATGCCTACTCATAGAAGTGGGCTTTGGAGATGTACAGCAAGGTACAGTCTTTGTGTGCACGGACGCTGAAAATGAGGGGCTCTCCCGTGAGCACCGCCATCTGGCCCACCATCTCCCCAGGGTGGGCCACAAACAGCAGGGTGTCGTGCTCGCGGTCGATCATGCGCTGGTACACATGAAGAAACCCTGAGATCACAAACGCCACGCTCACGTCCTACAACACAAACATCAGTAAAACAGACGTTTTCCAATATGATATGTCATTGGCTAGTGTAGTGACCATCCTACAATTAAGATGCATTAAGATACAGATTAAAATCGAATGTCGTTATGTCCAAAATACACCACCCCGATATTTGCCTTGGCCTTTATTGGAGTTGGCAGTATATGGAACTGAACGGGAGTCATTAGTGGCAGTTTTGACTGACGTTTGGGGCAGATGAGCAGTGCACAGAGGGACTTTTTACACATGGTGGAGAAGGAGAGCAAGGGTTTCCCCACACAATGATGACAGTCTGAATGCAAACAGACAGACCACGTGACTACAATTTGGATTATTTCAGATATAAAATTGATACAGTGATTACAGTTACAGATACAGACAATACAGTTCGAACTAGGGGGAACACTGTTTGTTAAAATGCAAACACTTGCTAGTGCTATTGTTGACTCAGAATGACAACAGCCAAGTCATTGATATTTCTGGGCATTACACAATTTCATAATAAAAAGCTCCCATTTAGTGCAGGCTATTTCAATAATATTATTATTAGTGTTTTGCAATCAACTGTCATGAAATCCCTCGGTTAAAAGTAACTACATTCTGCTAAAGTTGTATTACCATCTTGTCTGAATGCATGTCTACACACAATATTAGCAGAGTAAAAGTTATTAAGCTGAGCACAGTCTCCGCAATTATATCCAACGATTTCCCCAAACACATGTATACATACCTAGACCCACTTTTTGGAAAATGACAGTATTTTTTAAACATGTAACCTGGAACCCGTAGAACCCTTTTGCTTTTGAGTGGCTATAACAACCCTGCCCTCTCAACAAAGTGAGAAGAGAATCTACTGCAGTGGCTCTCAGATTTGTCCTTGGTCATTAAAAACCTGTTTATCCCTAAGCCCTTTTGTCAGGTCGCTGCCTCGAAAAAGCATTCTCAAACTGAATAGAGTATAGCTCCAAAACTACAAGGGCTATACAGATAATCTAGGTACCAAAAGAAAGGCAACACCTGCGAGATTTCTCTTGTGGTGAAATAATCAATGTGGATGTTAATGGGAGAGAGTACATGAAGCTAGAACACAGAAATAAATGGAAGATTTAATTTTCGCCTGACAGAAAATCATCTTTTACAATGAATACATGATTGAAATTATGCAGATGAAGCCCCAAAACACCTTTGGACCATAGCACAACATCTAATGAGAATATGTGTCAAGTTTGATGTCAATAAGTTGAAGAACTTCAGTAATTTCCTTTTTTTAGTAGAAGTATGATT
>JAOEHI010051556.1:0-18415 GCA_025447815.1 Percopsis transmontana | reverse complement strand
AACATTTCTAAAGAATGCTTTCAGCACCTTGTTGAATCAATGCCACGTAGAATTAAGGCAGTTCTGAAGGCGAAAGGCGGTCAAACACGGTAGTAGTATAGTGTTCCTAATAATCCTTTAGGTGAGTGTATATAGGCCCTATAGTGTGTGTGTGTGTTGTTTTTAAGAAGTTAGAAAAGTTAGAAAACTGCTGATCTCGCGGTGAGGCCGCCATAAGCTCTCGTTTCCCCAAATAGCACTGAGCACGGTGTTTGACACGACTCAGCGTTAGCCGGCATGGGGTAATGGGATGGGGCGAGCTGTCATCAGACACACACAGAGCGACAGGAAGACCGACAGTGGTCTCTGAAGTGGACCAGGCAGCTAGCTAGCTAGGCACTAGCAGAGCGGACAGCTTTAATGACACATCGACAGACGTCCTGAAAGATAACAGAACACACACTCCGCTGCATTACGCCAACTCTGTTAGACCACACAGACTAGGGGACTGAGCATTAGTCTGTAGTGAGTGTGCTTTAAGGAGGACAGCTGCAATGACAGACTTCTCACACACACACACACACCTCATCAGGTGAACCCTGTCCGTACGCCGGGAGACGGATGGCAGGCGGAGGGAAAGGCGACAGATTGCGCGGGAGGGAGAACGCGGAAGGACACGGAAGAAAGGAAACATGTCTGAGGACAGCGGGGGACTGAGAGAACGAGATCAAGCGGAAGAGAGAAAGAGAGAGAGTTGCTTGGTCAAGCCCACCGCTGTCACGAAACTGGAGCAGGTGACGCAGCCTGACAGGGAGACATTAAAGTGGACCAGAAAACGACACAATGTCAGAGATTCGCTTTTTTCAGCGGGAAGTAAGGAATTCGGAGCGCACAGCTACCGCAGTAAGAAACAAAGCCCCATGCTGCTGTTGTAGTAGAGAAACTGACCCTTTCTAGCCAAGAGCACATTGTGTCACTTACAGGCATGAGGTCGTTGTGAGATAATAGATCTTAAAGGAATACTTCACCCAAAAACAGTAATTAGTGTATGAGGTATTCAGCCCTCACAGCCTGGAATTCTGGAAGAAAAGAGGTTGTACTCCCAGCATTCCGGGCTGTGAGGGTTAAGTAATTCATACATAGACATCCACCTTCAAAGGGAAGATTCAGTCCCTCGTTATTCTGAGTAATGAGGGCAGAGAGTAAGTCGTTTGATGGTGGAACTATTATTATGCTTGTTTGTAGGAGGATTCAATTGCACACTTGATAGTTTTACAGACCTATCCAATAGATTCTGAGTAATGGGAGCATGAAAGAGGGAACAAAAATCGCAATACAAAGTAGGACACTAATTTTACGACAAAGCTGTGTTAAGTAAATTTTTTGTAATTTTGTATACATAATGTACTTATTTTATTGTTTATTTTTGCAAGGACAGCGTGCAATTAAACAGTAATTGCACCAGAGTTAGCTACAGTAGCAGCTAATTTACATCTGTATTCCCTGGGCCAAAAAAAAACAACCAAAGAACCGCAAACACACTACATAAGACAGCACACTACATAAAAGTCCATCAATGTGAGATAGATAAAAGCAGTTTGATAAATACAATAATCATATGTAATGTAACAGTGATATATAAACAAATATACATTTGTTACGATCACAAACTGTGGGAGGAACTGCGCAGCATTGAATTGGAGGACCCTATCCTTGATGAGAGCAAAACTATTGTCTAAGGGTTGTCACTAGGGTTGGGTACCATTCACATTTGAACCGATACCGGTACCTGGAATTCGGTACTGGTACCCAACGGTACTTTTGTCAGTACTTTACTCTCTCTGTAATAAATTTTTTTTCCAAACTTGCATTTCACATCACAAATATTGCAGCTAGTGTTGTATGTGGCCTGTGGGATTACAATAGTGCCAAAACTCTGCAAACTTGTGTTTTGAAAGCCGTGCATGTAAATTGAGGTTCGAACTCGCAAGTGAAGATTCGCAAATGTGTAATTTAATTTCCCAAGCTTGAATCATGATGTGCATCATGATGTGTGATAAAACACAAATGGTCGCTAATGTTTTAATAAATGTTGAAAGCATAGTGAATTTTACATGCCATGAATCAAGCTTGCAAAATTAAATTACACATTTGCTAATCGTCGAACTACGAACCTCAATGTGTGAGCACATTCAAAACACAAGTTTACGGAGTTTCGTCACTATTGTAATCCCATAGTGCCAAAACTCCATCTGCGGCAAGTTTTAAAAAGTCTAACCACTGTTTTCGCCTCTTCTTTGCTGTGTTGAACGTTGAACAAGATGCTGAGGTGACGTAATCTCGTTCTCGTAGTCTTGCTCTCTCTCTCTCTCTCTCTCTCTCTCTTTCTCTTTCTGTCCACTCTTACCCACAGGTGCGCTCTCAGGTACCGAAATTTGGCACCAATTAATTTTATGTTAATCGGTCCTCGGCAGTACTGACGTAATTCGGCCTGTACCCTTAAAAGTACTGAGTTCGGTACCCAACCCTAGTTGTCACAGACACAAAATGCAGAAAGAAAACTTAGCTTGAGGGACGTTTACTTCCTTATTCCGGTACTTTCTACTGCTGAAAAAAAGACTCAGGATAGAGCCCCAGAGATGCAGTGATTTGAAAGAGGGCTTGCTTCAACTTGCAAAGTGTGTGTATGTGTGTGTTTCCCGTCAGGTCCTGCTGTTGACCTACGACTCTACTGGAGACGTTTACAACTATTAGAATAATGTCCTTCAAACAGGAGACATGACCGTGGAGACTTGACGGCTTACAGACACACACACCGGTGCAGACAGACGTGTTACGGTAGACAGACAAATCAACCAGGCCAACACAACAAGTATACCGACACACAAATATACACACAAGCACAGCGACTTGAACCACTGGTCTGTGACAATAACTCAGCCAAGAGAATAACTAGGGTTGGTGTGTGTATGTGTATGCGGTGCTTTCGCCAGATGTCCAGTCACACTTGAGTTACACAAACATACACTCCCGCAGAAACAAAAGAAATGTAGCCACATACCCCTGGGCATGCAAGGCGTACGCACAGTGGTTCTCAACCCAAGAAGGATTTATTTACATATGTCAACACCAGACGGGTTATACGCTATTCTACAGCCACACAAGTAGGAGGGAGAGAGAGGCGTTACACTATTACGAATGTGGTTTAATTCCATCTACACTGGCAGTAGAGTCACTGACAGCTAACGCTGACAGCAGAGAAAGAGAGAGAGAGGGGGGGGGGGTTCCCCTACGCAACCAGCAGCAGGCCCAGTGATAGCCGGTACCACTCTTAGCCTCACACACACATGAGGATGGACATAAACACACAGATAGAAACAGGTATTCAGTTGTCCAAATTGATTTGGAGGGTAAACCATGGTTTCTGTGGCCAGCTGATGAAATATGGAGGCTGTGCATTGGCTTGCCGCTGTGTGATCAGGACCTGTGTATCTCTTCGAGGCCGGCTAGGGCCAGTTGAGCACCTTCCAACTACAGTCTAATACAGCAGAAACAATTGCATTACTTTCACTTGACAAGTAGAGGTTGGACAATATCATAGTCGTTAGAGCAATGTTGGTATATTTTAGGTAAAGCGTCCATGTCCACTCCACAGGGTACAGGAGACAAAAATGATGCGTTCCCAAAATACTTTTTTTTTTTATCTCCCATCCTCCTCTCAAATTAGACCTCCCTTCCATTCTTTTCATCTACCTCTTTTCCAGTCTTTCTAACAACATAGAGGAGGGAGTTTGAAAGTCCCTTTCTCTAGACACTGTCTGTTCTGCAACCCCTCTCTACCTCGCTCTCTCTATGGTTTAGATCATTCTCTCCTCTGCATGCTGATAATGAACTGAAGTGTCCTTGACACGAGCCCGTCCCCCCCAAAAAAGACCTTTTTTATGAACAGGGTGACTTTACATGTCGCCCGAGGGTCCTAAACACATTCACACGCACCGTCAAATCGTTCCCCTTTTGAGTGTTTGTTAGCTTGGGTTTGTGTGCGTGTGCCTGTTTGTGTGTGTAATTAATATCCCTTGATCCTCTCTGCTCTCACCGTGGGACTCATAATATTTTTAATCACATGAGCCATGGGAGACCGAACGAGAGAGAGAGAGAGAGAGAGAGAGAGAGAGAGAGAGAGAGAGAGAGAGAGATCGAAGTAACCTAATGCAAAAACTCAAAGAGAACAAACAGAAGGACATCACTGCACCTGTCGGAATTAAGACCATCATTACCATGAAAAACAATCATAACAGCCTAAGTAACAACATCCACAAATATAGTATTAATAATAATTGGTAGAATATAGCGCATACAAACGTAGTCCTACCATAATTTATCACCACCTTTTTAATTAGTAGTAACCTATTATTCATTCCTTTCACTTTATGCGGCAGTTTCTCTTTGTTCTGTAGCTCATGCGTTTGTAAAGTTTGAAACGCCTTTGTACAGCAATGTATAGGCTTACAGGCCTAAATTCACTAATGATTAATGGAAGGAATATACATGTGTAAAGAAAAACCTCACTCCCCGACACCTTAAGAGACATGCTAGCGACAGATGCTAGAAGCCATTGGGTTTTACCGTCTGCCTACCATGCCAGGGATCCGGGTTTATGTACCAGACAACTAATCACTCCTCTGTGTCAAGTCTTACCATTCAGATTAAATTAGACTGATTTAGATTTTTGACTAAAAAATAAATTAGATACTAACAAATATAATATAATTATCTTACATTTATGATCAACAGCAGTTGCCATAAGCTGTAAGACGGCTCCCTGTGCCTTAAAGACAGGGTGGTGCTCAGAGGTTTATTAATTATGAAAATGTATAATTTATACAATTATTAAATATGAAGACATTCATATGCAGAATATATAGGTCGATACACTATTTTGATATTGGAAAGAACTCGTCTTTGACTTTCATTAGTGAACGGACCTGTGTGTCCTTTATTGGGTTAGTGAATGTCTGAATTTGTGAGTATTTCCCTGGGTGGAAGTCCCTGGGTGAAGTAGTCAGGCTATATCCTTAAATCTTAGACCTTAGCTCCCGCTCCAGCCACATGTGTAAGCTGCATACTTTTTAAAACCCTGATGGTGAATTGAATCCAAATATGTGCACGTGATTAAGTGCGTGTACGCGTGATTGCCCATGGCATCAAAATCTCACTCCACCCAAAGTTGGCAATCCTGATATAACTACAAAAACATGCAATGCATCATACAAAGTCTGACCTCAAATATAAAAGGAAAAAAAAGATATTAATTCAAACAATCTTTGCTGACTCTATTATTCTCTGCTCGTCAGCCTGTTTTCCTTAATATTGAAGTATTTGACGTACAAGGTTTCATATCTCAAGAAACAGATGTTTACATCCTCAGCAATGTTAGTCAGTGCATGTGTCAGGAGAGAATTCACTAAATAGCTTCTGGCTCCTAATTAAATCATGTTAATGTGGCCGTGTTAGATGAAACAGGGGAAAAAATGCTTCCACAGGCTAACTAGATCTGATACCATGAAGAAGGGGGAAAAAATAATCTCAACAGAATCCCAATATTTAATAATTTTTTAACTGTGATAACTAACTTTTTTATTTGTTTTATAGATTATGTGAAGCAGGAATTATATTAGTAACGGCGTGAGTCAACCAAATTCAGAAATCAACTCAGTCATAAGCCGCTTAGCAATAAAGCCTTAACAAGCACTACGCTACAATGCTAATGGAAGCAGAGAGGCTTTACTTGTATTTCTCTCATTAAACTCTGCTCTTAGTCAAGTGGATCAATGTTTCTCTTCTAGGCTTGTTAATCTCCAGGTAATGCTTCCGCAACAGTGGCTGCAAAGTAAAATTTCTAGATAGTATTTTGATACTACACTTGCTAAGGAATGTTCGTATCGCTTTACAGCAAGTGGCAACCACCACTGTTAAGTGAGTTAAGTGAGTCAGCTGGTGGCCTGTCAGGGTTGTACAGTGCATGTTAATAGCTAGTGTTATTTCTCTATTTTTTTTTTTTTGCCATAACATGGCAGAGTAAGTTTAGACCAGCTGTGTGTCATTATCGTGCATGCTATAAGTGACATATCGGTCTGTATTTTGTCTCTTGGAACAAGTTCAACTGTCAAAGGTCAAACTCACACTGCTGGTACTCTTTATCCTCACTCCCTGAGCTGCATCAAATTTTCATTGTCCAGCCATAACTGTTATATGATACATCGAACAGTGTAGCGAAACGAATGCAATTTTAACCGAACTATGCATCATAAACAAGCATAGCTCAAAAACAGAACCATCTCAGCGCTAGAGCCCTTGATGCAACTAAGACAGTTGAAAAAGAATAGAAGAGATGTTTACAAATTAAATGAATTTTAAGCAGGACAGTCAAGACAATGGAAAATTTAACACGGACATCAGGGAAAAGTCTGACATCTTCACCTTTTAAACTCCAGAGAGCCCTAAACAACTCCAGACATTTTGTACAATAATGTGCAATCTGTAGAACTTTTATGATTAGAAAGCCTGTGAGAAGAAAGTCATTCCCAAGTAAAAAGCATTTATTTCTCCATTAAAACATCCCAACTGTCGAAAATCAAATAAAATACATTTATATAACCACATACTTGTTTAAAAAAAATAATAACACCTCCACCAAATCACTATTTAAGATATATTTTTATAAGAAAAACTAAACATTTTGTCTGATGTGCATGCAACACAGGCCACTGACTAAATGCAAAGCAATTTAAAATGTAAATCACATTTAGCTTATCGCAGAGAACCTTTTGTGGTAGTGAGCTAGCAATCTGCCTGCTACAGGTACAAGACTGTGCTGAGCACACTGTAAGCCATGCAGAAAGTAACCACCATGCCAGCGATCCAGCACAGACCCCTGCTGGGTTGGGGCAGAGCGAGAACGTAGGCTATGGTGTGACCGATCCGTGAGGCCGTAAAGATGCGGAAATTAAGCAGGGCATTTGAAAGGTCAGGTCCCGTCAGCGTATAAAGCAGGCCAATCACAACAAATGGGATAATGTTCTCCATGTCGTTCAGGTGGCATCTGTAGAGAAGAGCATTTAAGATTACATTTACGTCGGGATTTTATAGAGCAAGCAGCAAATTCCTGTTACATTCGTGAGGGTTTACTTGGTTTGGTTGATGATATATCAATATCTAATTTTACCTCCGAACTCGTTCTACATCAGGATTTACACAGACCAACTTTTTCCTGTCTTCTTCTGAGTAAGAATGCATTTTGGTGTCTTCTATGTTTGAAAAAGCCTAGAGGAACAATGTGTGTTAAACTCACAAGCTGTATAAATATAGTTACAGTACGTTGTAGATGTGAAAATGGATTTTTTTAAAACGATACCTTTCTAGTGAAACGGAAATAACCGGTCATAGGTGCCATTAGCAGCATCTTCAAAATGACAATAGTGGTGTAGGTAGAAAAGGCCAGAAACACCTCACTGTCTATCATATCGGTCAGCTTTGGCATTTCCCCCTGGAGAAAGCTGCAAAGCTGCATAGCAATAAAAAGGGCATATATAATGTTAGCTCAGTTGAAATGTCAGCATGTCATAGTATCACAACTTACACTGGAATGTCAGTTACCACAAACACTTCTATTACACACTTAACAGCAACAAAAGAGCGCTAGCATATGAATCTAACAAGCTAAGCTGCTGATAGTCATCTGCTTTTAAATATTTGCTTTGACTTACTCAATCTTCCTGTTAGCATTAAATATGCGGGACCCTTCAGGCCTTTCCTTATTTGTTAACCAGCATTTTCTGACTATCAATATTCTCTGCTATTTACAATTTCTTTCCACAAGGAAAATTTGAGCAGGCATTAGCACAAGTGTGTCTTACCTCTTTTCAAAATCTTTCCTTTGTCACCGTGAGCAGGAAAAGACAAGCCTGTCTTGTGGGTCTTTTACGGCCAGTGAAAAATGTTTGGAATTTGGCCAGTTGTTACGTAACTTGGAATACTGCAAAAGAGACTTGTGTGCAAAGATTTACAGATTACGCATTTTTCTTTTTTTCAATATTTCGTGAAAGATAAATAAAATTGTAAAACATGTAAATGAATGTTTGTTTCAATAAAGTCAAGATTATTTGCATTATTTGCATGTGTTTAATCACGGTTATAAGTTTTAAACTTTATAAGAATTTATAAGCCTTTTGAAAGAACAATCATTATGAACTAAATGCATTTTCTTCGATGTAGTGTTTGTTTATTGCTGTAGACTGTACTGTAAAAACATTTCTTTGGGAAAGTTATTCTAATCTATAGTGTACCATTATGTAGAAAAGAGCACAGATCGATGTATCGTATGCCAATTTGGGCTGGTATATCTGTAGGCAGGAATAGTTAGTGTGTCTCTCAGGCGTATTAGGGTGATTTTACAAGTGGTAATGACGTCTGTTTATCTCAAACCACACAGCCTGCATACTGATGTCGATGTAGACAAATAAGTGCGTGACTGCACTCAGTAATAACCGAATGCCCCCCCCCCCCCCACACACACACACACACACACACACAGACAAACACAAAGTGATATGTAATTATCATCATGCTGTAGACCTCCAAAACATATCTGCCCCTAATAGGTGATGGCCCACAGAGCAGGCACAATACAGAAGTATGTTTACACTTCATTTACTATTCCAGAAACGCTCTGTCATGCTAGCACTTCCTAGCGCACCACCAAATTCCTCCTTAATGGTTATTTTGAACAATTATATCTTGTCTTGCATCCGTCAGCCAGAACATCGCTTGTGATTTGAGGTGGTGTAAACGGCTTGTGTTTGAAACTCCGAGAGTGCACGCCCTCTCCCACACCTGAAAGCTGAGCGGCTGACACTCCCCGCTACTCCTCCCCATGCAGTGCTCCCAGGCTCATGTCGTTCTCTACCCCTCCACCGTACAATCACTTGTAATTTCATATGCATTTGTGTTTCAAAGTTAAACAGTGAATTGAGTGGGTGGGGTTAGGGTTCTGTTATGCAAACAAGGAGTTTAATAGAAATATTCTCCCAAATAATCAGAGGAGTAAAAGTCCTGCCAGGTTTTCCTTCTGCTTGTTCACTTAACCAGGTGATTTCCATTATTAGTCCCTGTAATTGAAGTCACCTGGTTAAGTGAACAAGCAGAAGGAAAACCTGGCAAGTGTAACTGTGACTGATCATTTTAACCCAAAAAGGGTTAAAAGCTCAATAAATACAACAACATAAAATTACATTAAAAAGGTGTCATGTCAGTGTAATCCAAATCTCTAAAAGCCAGTCAAAGTGAAAGGCCTATATTTACATAAATATTTTGAAACAACTTGAAAATAGACGAAAGATGTAGATTATTTTGAAGACGTGTCATTTGGTTTTATATATTCCTTGACAGGTGTGTCCAGGGAGCGCACTCCCAGATAATTTAAGATATGGCCCGTGTCTTTGATTTGAGTTGTCACGCAGGCGTCTGACAGAATGACAGCAGATGCCAAGGTGTAAAGTAAAGAGAAAGAGGAACAACCTGTTTTGATAGCTCTTTTTATAGCAGGCGCGAAGATCATAGACAAGATGAGAATGCCCGCTTCCGCACATGTTCTCTGTTTGATTCTGTTACTCTCCAGAGTGTGCATGCATCTGTGCACGACGTGTGCGCGCGCGAGAGAGAGAGAACTCGGCACTTGAAAAATTAACAGCATTTTCCTGCACGGCTACGATCGTCACGCCTGGAATCGGGGGAATTCGGTCCGATTAAAGACAATGTGACGTTTAAATCGTTACGTGTGTTTCATGAGCTATGACTCAAGTGTGTTTATTCATTAGTTTCTCTCTTTCTGTGTGTGTGTGTTTGTGTATTTTGTGTAAAAAATGTGTGTGAGGGTGTGCATTTCCTCCTGGTTACCAATAAATTATTTACATCTATTAACGCAGCTTTTTTCGCGTGGCAGTGGTATTGTGGCGGTATTGTCAGCTTATGTAAATCGTGTAAAAGTCTCGTTAGAGAGATTTTCTCTCCTCTGTTGCAGCTGTGAATCATCCCTCCACCCGCCTGTCAAAGCAAAGTTTAGTGAACAGACAAGAATACAGCGTGGTCTGAAATCTGCCCCCAAGGAGCTGACAGTGTGTGTTTGTGTGTGTGTTTATAACGGTAAAAAACACAAATGTGGCTTAGCTCTCTCTTTTTGAAGAGCTCTCCTTCGACCTCTCTCTCTCTCTCAAACACACACTCTATCTTTCCCTTCACCTATCTTTACATCTGTCTTATTTCATTCCTTCCTGCCGTAGACAAATCCCTGTGTCGCTCCAGTATCGGTTTTCCACAGATCTCCCACCCCATCGCTCTCTTAGCATTGTTTGCTCTCGCGCTCGCTCACGTCGTCTCTCTGCTAGTGGCTTTTAATGTCTCTGTTCTCCCTCTTTCTCTCCATACACGCATCATTTCATTTCCTTTGCTCGGCTTTCCTCCCACGCAGCGCGTGTTCTTTCCTCGTCCTTCCTAATTATGTCTATTGTCGTCACTTTTCTCTTCCCCGTCTCGATTCTTGTCTTCTCTCTCTCTCTATGTATCTCTCTCTCTCACCTGTGCATCTCTCTCTCTCTCTGTGTGTGTGTGGCGGTGTCTCTCACCCATGTCAGATTAAAACAGATGAATGACTGGGGGCGTTCTTGGGGAGAAGACCTGGGCGGTCCTGGTCTTTCCAGCAGGACCACCGCCCGCTCATTTATCTGTCTCTGAGAGCCTGAAAAATGGCTCACCGCCACTGCGTGTGTGTTGCAACCAAGGCAGACAGAGTGTGTGTGTGTGTGTGTCTATGCGGGCAGTAGCGAGGGGCGAGTGTGTGTGCATGTGTGTGCGAGTTAGAATAGTGACTTGACAGTGTGGTAAAGTGTTAGACCTTGACTTATACTGCAGTGTGTGTGTGTGTGTGTGTTCACACAGTTCAGAACACGGTGACCCTGAAGTCACAATGTACCAACACTGCTGTAGGCGGCATGCGCACGTTCTGTTTCGATGGTGACGATGCAGTTGTGTTGCCATGGCGACAGTGTGACAACTTTTCCTCCCCACTGAAACTACTAGCCCTCACTCCGGATTACAAACGGTGGCCACAGGTAACCACAAAAACAATCCGACGATATATATATATATACACACAGACACGCAAACATGCATACGTGTGAGCCCAGACTCAACGGGCCACAAACAAGAGCGTGCGTACACCTGTGATGGGGTGCAATTAAAACACACACACACACACACATACTTATGGGGTATGAGAGAGAGGGAATAAAAGTGAGGTGTGCTCACAGAGAAATGGAATGCTGCAGAGAGAGAGAGAGAGAGATGCTCCCTCTCTCTCTCTCTCAACCAGCCTAGAGTGTATCTCTCTCTCTCTCTCTCTCTCTCACACACACACACACACACACACACACACACACACACACACACACACACACACACACACAAACAGTAGGTTTCTCCTATCTGCAGGGTGCAGCATGGTAGAATGACCCATATCACAACAACACCAGTCTCCCTCTCTCTCTCCAGCTCTTGTCTCTTTACTCTATTTTCACCCTCTAAAAAATAGATATACTCCATTCTCTAGTTCCTTCTGTCTTTTTATTTTGCCCTCCATCTCCCTCTGTCTATTCCATCTCTCTCTCTCTCTCTCTCTGCATTCCTCTCATTCCTTGTCACTATCCTGTTTCTCTCTCTCTCTCTGACTCAGATGCATTTTGAGCATTCAGGAGAGGAGTGTAGGGGGGGGGGGAGAGGAGAGCATAAATGGAAAATAAAGGGAGTGGGGGAGGACAGGAGAGAAGAGAGACACAGGTGAAGGAGCGTGAGAGAAGAGAAATTGGGGAAGAGAAAATCGCAAACTCACATTTGTAATGGAGTTTGCCTCGTCCTGCGGTGTTAATTGCTATCAAAACCCGGTTTCTACGACCGGTCCTGCCGTCGTCCGGTTGTGTCAATAGATAAAACCTCAGTTTAATAGAATATCGGCAACATGTACCGATAACTGCTAACATCCGAGATACAGAGATGTTTTCTTTGTACAGAGAAACATCCAGAACATGTAAAAAAAAGTAACTGATTTTTCGCCAGTGTTTTGAGTACATGTGGCTGATTGGACCTGACTAATGACACCTGCTTTATGATTGTATCTGCAGCCTAGCTCCATCCGCCAATCTTCAACCCAGGATATTCCTCAGTCTACGGGAAATCCTACCTTTCCCAACCTACGTCGGTGTTTGGAAAAGGCAAATATAATAAAGGATAGAGGAATGTGGTGGGTAAAAGCCTGTAACATCTCTCGCTCACACACACACACTTTAGAGCTCTCCTCATTAAAGTCCCATCAGCGAGTCCCATCATTACCTGTTTATTTCTCTCTCTCTCTCTCTCTCTCTCTCTCTCTCTCTCTCTCTCTCTCTCTCTCTCTCTCTCTCTCTCTCTCTCTCTACCAACGGACACTGGTGGATGTTCTAATTAAATACAAAGCGCGCACGCTCACTCAAATGTGCACATACGCACAAAATAGACACGCATCGGTGGGTAATCCAATTACCTATAAAGCAAACATGCCATAGAAAGGCCATAGTGCGTTGTGGGAACTACACCGCACACATGCATACAGTATGTGTGCGAACGCATACATCGCACCCACACAAGATGCATTTGTGAGGGTAGGTCATTTGGGGGTTGGAAAATTAGGGGTTTGCATCGTAACTTTGGTAGCATTCTCTTCACCTTTTGGTCACATTGTGGTTGGCTGACCTTTAACCCACCAAGAGGCTTTTATTGGCTGTGAAATTGGCCAATTACAAAGCATGCGCAACAGCATTCATGTACTGTATACTGCCTAATCGCAGGAAGTCAGATACTGTAGACCCAGTGTGTGCGCGTGTGTGCGCGTGTGTGTTTTTGTATTTCACTACAGATAATATTAATGGTGTAACTATTTTTGCCTATGTATATGGGCATATGCATGGTGGGGTTTTTGTGTGTGTGATTCTTTTGATCTATATGAGTCAATTTTGTTTACCAAGTGACAAGCACACACATGTGCATGTGTTCCAATAAACAAAAACAGCTGCTTCCATAATATCATGATAGTCGTGGTCGCAGACCTGACGTGCAGACTAAATATACTCGGTAATCTTACACCCATCTTGCAGACATCAATAATTAAACAGGGTGAGGAGAAGTAAGCTTTGTGAAACAAGGCTCTAAAAGCCTGGAGACATACGTATCTAGTCAGTCAGACAGACACAAAATCCTCTTGTAGTCACTGGAGACAGCCAGGGGGCTTTGGACTCTAAGCTATTAGGTGTTATTGTAAAACATTTCTACCTAGCGCAATGCAACGCAATGCAATGCAATGCAGAACCTCTTTGGCCAGAAATTCGGGTCTCCACTGACTTCTTAGAAGGCAAAGATGGACACATATCCGCTTATAGCTGACTGGTATTTGTTATACAAAATGAAAATCCCTGAGGAGTTAGGAGCAATGGGAACACATGCCAGTGTAGTTGCTCTACACACTGAGGAGTACACAAACACACAACACACTAAACTACATACGCTCAAACGCACAATTGATTTTGACATCTTGAATAAAACATAAAATAAAATGTGGCTAAACATTTTCCAGATGCAAGTACACAGTGGATCACTCACAAATACATAGACAGAGGCAGCCCTAGTTTAAATAGTGCCCCAGGCAAACCCCCACGATAAACCTTAAAACACATCTTTCAACTTGGTATAAATGCAGTTGCAGCCCGTGGCCATAAATACTAGCTCCTGAATTGCTAGCCACACACCCTTTTCATATTTTTATTTTGATAATTAAGTATATTAAATACTTATATTATTATATTAATTAAGTATAATAATTGCTAAATTAGAGAATAGACCGTACCTGTAAACATACCAGTCAGCAGCCTACAAAAACACCGTGGTAACCAACACATTTAAAGTAGGCTATCCGGTAACACTATATTTGAAGGGGTGTGCATAAGACTGACATTACCAACATGAAGGAGTCTTTATGAATGTCATTGTCAAGTGTCATTCGGTAAATGAATGTCAAGTTTAAAGTCAGGTTGACATTGTTTGGGATGTCTTTGTTATGACAACTTGACATTAACCAAGACGACATAACCTGTCAGCGTCTTTGTCATGCCAACTTGACAATAACTAACTGATCCATCAGGGAAACGAGGCCCTGATTGATCCGAATTCTCCGGGCGACTTATATAGAAGCAGGGGCTATCAACCAGAGCAGATATCCTCCCAGAGCATTTGACTCACTGATAGCTGACGGATGTCTGACATTTCTAACAAATTACACTAAATGTATAGCTCTTGAATCCTACTTACAGCAACTTTAACTAGTACCATTTACCAATGATACTGGCACTACAAGATTTTCTATGCAAGTTTAATTAATTGAATTTTAGGTGCTGTTCTGGCGCTCCCCACAAGATGGAGCCCCAGGCAAGCAAGACCGCAAATAAAAAAAAACGCACACACTCACCCTCTCAGCCGACTGCGACGTCCCAAAGAAGATGGGAATGAAGGCCAGCCAGATGATGCAGGTGGTGTACATGGTGAAGCCGATGGGCTTGGCCTCGTTGAAGGTCTCGGGCACGCCGCGCGTCTTGATGGCGTACACCGTGCACGTGACCATCAGCAGGATGGAGTAGCCCAGCGAGCAGATGAGCGACAGGTCCGAGATGTCGCACTTGAGCACGCCGCGCGCCGCCGCGGGGTGCTGGGTCCGCTGCTCCCCGTAGTCCACCACTGTGTGCGGCGGGTCCACGGCGAACCACACGAAGACGCCCAGCAGCTGCACCGAGATCAGGGAGAAGGTGATGGCCAGCTGGGAGGCGGGAGAGATGAACCTGGGGGGGGGACGGGGACCAGGGGGGAGTGAACAACGTGGTCGGCCGAGCTCAAGGAATGCTAACGAAGACGGTTTAGGTACACTTCTTAAGCAGGCAAAAACGTGTGCACATGCATCAGTATTTATTACTACAGGATAGTCTAGTGGTCTAGGTGTTGGACTCCCAGCCGGAAGGTTGTGGGTTCGAGCCCGAGAGTTGGCCTACCTGTAAGCATCCTTGAGCAAGATTTCTCACCCCTATCTGCTCCATGTAATAGCAGCATGTAATTGTAAGTTACTTTGCTTTGGATAAAAGTGTCTGCTAAATGGCCTTGTTGTTGTTGTTGTATCACTGCTACTGAGAAGCTAAATGTGAACTATATTACCCACACTGCTGCACGGTTGAGCCGCATTGACTACATTACAGAGTTGGTAATATTCTTATTGTGACTACTGTAATCTAGGGCTTTGTGACGTCTCCCGAGCTCTCCTGCTGGTGTCTGTGTTCTATGATGTGCTGTCTATCTGTCAGCAGGGGGAGCCGGCGGGATCGTTGGAGCAAAATGGTTGTTTGTACTGGCAAGTAAAGCCTTGTTACAGCTACTGTTGTAGTCTCTGGACTTGGGGTTTCGGCTTTGAGCCAGCCGTAACAGGCATGTAAAATTTACAAAGGACTTATCGTCTCACAGCGATTAACCTTTAAACCAATCCGATTTTTATACTAAATTATATATTTAAGTATATATTTAAGTTAAACACCGGCCTTATTTGGGAGATTGGTGTGAATCCCCTATGGGGAATGTGAATGGGGAAATGATTCTAGGCACCACTGAATTGAACACTTGGGCCCTACTTATGTATATTCACGAGAAGGCCTAAATCATGCTACTAACAAACCACACACTGCGTAAAAGATGCGTTCCATGCACAGTAAACACGCAGTGAAGAAAAGTGAGGACCAGCAAGGGGCCAGGTGAAATCATCCATAGGAGAAAGGAAAATGGTAGTGACGCAGACACACACACTGTTAGCAACCGTAATGAGCTGCAAGCAGAGACAGGCATGCAGGAAAGACAGTGCTTGTCAACTATAGTAATCTTTTTTTCCCCCTCAGGACAAGTGCCAGCCTGTTTCTCTATGCCCTGAAGGTTATACTGCACCACAGGAGGCCGTAATATATAAGTAGAATACACTTCTCAAGCACCTGCGGGCACCTGCGGGCACCTGATGCACGGATCTGGGTTAAAATGGCATGGAAAAAACAAGTACTATTTTTCACAGAAAATGTATTATGACTGGCTGGCTTCAGCCTTGTTATATAATGTATTTATTTATTGCTTGTTGATTTAATTATTTTATAGAGAACCATGAAAAAGTGCCTTGTATTTAAAACAAATTAAGTGAGCAGATTCTCAGTTATGCCCTCCGTGTGTGATAAAAGTTAATTTAATCTCTAGTTTTATCAAGTAGCTCTTTTAATGCGAGTGCTTGAATATCTTAAAAGTCTAGCCCACCCAGAATGAGTTGAGTTGCTGTGTTAAGCACAACTGGGTGAGCTGTGAGGATCTGAAGCACAAATTATGTGATTGTAAAACTCCTTAAACCAAAATAGGAAATTGTAATACCAATTGCAGAAGAGCAAGCTGTATATCTCCCTGAAACTTTGCAGAATCATATGTGTAGCCTTTAAGGGTACCAAATGTATCAGTTGTAATAACATTGAAAGTACAGTACAAGCACAACACAACAGATTTCACTGTCATAATTGGGACCAGAGTAAAAGAAAACAGTAGCATTTTTATTTGTGGGTGTTTAGTAGATTTTTTATAAGTAGTGTGTTTAGGAAGAGAATCTAATGGACAACAGGGATGGAGCTAATGGACAGGGGTCCAATTACATTTCACATTAACATTTCGGCCATTCACTTGACGCTCTCCCCCAGAGACTCTCACAGCTAGTGCAAACAGGACAATAGGGCTACGAGTTCATGACTCATGAATCATTAATGAATAATAACAACGGATAATAATTCCCATCAGGAGGGTATTGAATAAATGCAAATAAGCCTATGTGAATTCACCTGCACATAAATACGCGCACAAAAACATACCCACACAGTGTCGCTGTCGGTACATGCACAAACAACCTCATGTACAAAAAGTGTTGGGGAAGTTACTCTAAAAAAGTAACTAACTAACTATTAACTATTTACTCTAAATATTAACTATTGGCTCTCAAATGGGGGGCATAAAAACCATCTTAAGTAGCGGTTACTGAAAACATTCAGTTTCAAAGCGATTTCGGCTGTTACTCCAATATATTCACAGCGAAGTCTAGTGTATGCCAATATGGATAGGTTTAAGAAGGATGGGAGTGCTAATGATGTATTGTTATCATCATCAAATGTGACGATAGTTATCTTCAGTTTGGCTTTACCGAGGCTGGAACATCTGCTCAACCACTTCCCTCATTGTGTGATATGTGCAGATGTGCTGAAGTAGCAAATGACAGCTTGAAACCAAGTAAGATAAAGCGACATTTAAGACTAAGCAAACAACACTGAAAGGGAAGCCCCTGGACTTTTTCAAACTAAAGTTAAATGGTCTTGAACAGCAAAAGCGTAACATCAGCAAAAACACGTCTGTGTCGAGTCAATGTCTTGAAGCGCTTTACTTGGGGCGCAACGCATTGTAAATCGCATACAATAGCCGAGATGTTGAATTTGCTCACTGCATATTCAACATGTGCAAAATCATGTTTGGAGAAAATCAGATTAGTGTCATGCCATCAAGGAGGATGTCAGAATTGCGCTTTTTTTGCAAAAAAAGGGAAGGTGCCCCACTGATTTGCAAAACAAGATACAGCTTATTTTGTGCAGAGGCTATTCTTTTCCAACTTGTTTAATCATTATTCATAATCACGGTTAACATAGGCCTACTGTAAGCAGTGTGTTCCTTACTAATTATAAGCAACTAAGTACATACAGTGTATGTAAAAAATAACAAAAACTTTCCTGTTCTGTTTAAGTTCTACTGTTCATCGAGTTCACAAGCACTTAATTCCATGTGTTTAACAAAATGGTCGTTATTTATGGCTGAGATGCGCCATATAAGTGGAAATATTCAGGAGAAGGGCAGGTGGAGAACCCCCTTCTCTATACTTAACAACAATTAAGCTAGCGCAAAGCTACCACAGAGAGAACACTAATAGCTCCTTGAAACTACATCAGTAAATGTGGTTAGCACAGAATACATTAAAAAATAAACACAGCATCGTTTTTGACTTTCTTTACCTGCCTCATCGACACCACCATCATCATCATCATCATCTCTTATCTTAAATTGGTTCCTGGCTGGTTATAACTAACAGGGGGATTAGCTAAACATGTCACAGGCTATACAGGGCCATGCACGCCCACACACACACACACACACACACACACACACACACACACACACACACACACACACACACACACACACACAC